>VYZV01004297.1:39501-62823 GCA_013401275.1 Pandion haliaetus | reverse complement strand
ATATATATCTGGAAGATTGTGACAACCAGTTGCCATTCATTGAGGGGATGGCCCAACTCTGAGTTGTGTTGTATAATAAAAAGCAAACCTAGTGTACCCGATCTCCCTGTTGTTATTTTGCTTTAACACCTTAGTAGCACTGGATGACTTTCTCATAGTATTTAATAGGAATAAAATGTGCAATGGCTATAGAGTTGACTATGATGTAACAGGATCTTGAGGGTCAGTGAGTAACGGCAAGCAGGAATAAAAATAACAAGTTTTGTGTGGAAGCTGCTTTAAAAAGTTTGGGGTTTGTTTTTTTTTTTTCACCGTAAGTGTAGGGTACAATAGTCCAGGGTTGAAAATAGAGGTGGGATATGGAAAGGAATTATGTTGTTTTAACACGGATAATGGGATTGGTAGTATTTGATGCATCATATGCTGAATGTGATACATGCCATCTAGTGCCTAAAGAAAGGTCAGCATCTATTGGCCCAAGGTAGGTGGATCTGCACAAACTCTTATTCAACCAACCACAGCGACATCTTGAGCAAACCAGAAAGATGGATGTGCTGTTGTAGTTAATGACTGGAGTGAATAAGGAGCAAAAGCCTTTCCAGACAAGAGGAGAAGCTCAATTATCTGCATTTAGGCCCTCTGCCTTGATATTGGCCTGAAAGGAATTGACAACTGAGAAAAGCATAGCTCATTGTGTCACTCAATGAAGGACTTAGTTGCCACTTTGAGTGCAGTAACTGAAAGAGACACCCATTTCACAACATGTGGTTTTTCCTGCTTCACTTTTTTTTAAGTGTTCAGATGGTTTTTATGCTCCATGGGCTTTTTAAAAAAAAAATAATTCTTGGGTTTCTCCAACATAGAAGAATAGTTTTAGTAGTTGTAGTAGTATAAAGGTACAATTTCAAGAAATAACCTCTAATGTGAGGGCTAATCCATGAAAGAAAAGAGGTGCGTACTTCTTAAGTGCATCCCATCTGTTGATTCTCAGTTCATCTTTAGATAAGCCAAAGGTGAAAGTACAAAAAAGGAAACTTAAAAAGGAAAAGGAAGTAGTATGATCCCTCTGGAAGAGACAGGAAAATAAGATTTAACCTGTTTGCTAGAAAGATTAAACCAAAATAATCAAGAATACTTTTTAGTCTCTTAACACTGCAGTATTTATTGCTGTTTTCCTCTTCCTTCTCCAGGTTGAACAGAAGAAAACAGTCAGACAGAGACCTTTTATGCCTTGCCTGTACCAAAGATAAGTATGCTAAAAAAATCTACAGTGACACAGTTCTTGATGCAGTAATAAAGCATACCTTTACAAATGAGGCTGTTCAATATGGGAGACAGTGTAAGTAATTAATAATTGGGTTACATGTTATCTTACCTTTGGAAGGCATTTATTCCCATCCTTTCAGGAGTATTTAGTCTTTCCTTTGAAACTAGTCCATTATCATGTTCATGAAGTTAAAAGGATGAATTCTGCCCCTTCTTTCTCATTCCCTCCTTTTCATGCCAACAGGAGCAAACTTTTCCTTCATGCATAGCTTATCCTGCTAACAAAGCTGATTATAGGATGCTTTCAGGGAATGCTAAGGAATTTATTTGGATGGCAATGTGGGATTTTCAAGAAGTTGCTTGTTGGAAAGCACACTAATTGCAATTCTTATCGCTAAGGGAAATCAGGAAAACATTTGAGGATGTTGCCATAGAAGGAGAGAGAATTGCTGAATATATGTTTCAGGAGATGGTAGATAGTCCAAAGTTACATTTCTTCTCTTTAGCCACTTCTCAAAGGGATATTGGTTCTCTATAGCCAAAAAAACATTACTTGCTATTTTTGTGGCCTTTATTGTAATCAGGCTGGTCCTAGCCAGGAGGGAAAGAAAGAAAGTGTGTCACCATGGTATGTACAAACTTTTCTTGGTGGTAGGAAGAACTAACCAGCTAGTATGTAGGTGCCAGCAGACTTCTATAAACATTATTTGGCCTTAAAACAGTACTACATACCTCCTTCACAAGAGATCAAACACAAATAACACAATCATTTCTGTGTGTACTTTAAGATGTTGCTGATATTTTAACAAAATAAAAAATAAATACCTAATTACAAAACAGAAAGAAGATTATGAAGAGGCAATACAGCAAACTAGCAAAACTTTTAAGGTACCTAAAGACTTTAATGAATGGCAAGCTGTCTGGCCAGACTTTCACTTTCAAGGAACAGCTTAGGGGACTATGGGGATAGGCATGATATCTGAGGGAGTGCTTCTGCTTTAAAAATATAAATAAATAAAAGTCTGTAGACAGCCACTTCATTCTTTGGTTATTAATTTTTTATTTCATTACAGTAATTATGAGCATATTGGAGAGTATCTAAGAATATAAGCCCCCTTATGTCTCCATTAGTGTAAGGAATCTCTTTTTGTAAGGGCCTTGCTTTTGACTTGATGTTATGGAATGTTTTTAGGCTTAGCTGAGAATGAACAATTTATCCTTTTTGAAGAATAAAGAGGGACTGCAGTTACCAATTCTTCTGCATCTTCTCCTTAGAAGTCAATTCAACAGAAGTAAACTTTCACAGTAATATCTTTGAGAACCAGAATACTGTAAGAGTTGCTGGAGCTCACAGCTATTCATCCTTTGCTTTTCCCCTCTGATGCTCTGTGGCTATGTTTACATTAGTGAGGAATATCATCCAGGTGGAGCAGATCTGCAGAGTTAAAACATCTAGTGTGTCATGGGCACACCATATGCACTGCTAGAGTTTTACCTCAACCTAGCTATAGTCTGGCCCCATGAACTGAAGGTAGCAACTGAAGCAGCTCCATTTCTGGAGTGCATCTTCTCATTTGGCTTAATTTAAAAAAAAAATCAGTCCATGCATTCTGAGACTTCTCCACAATGTGAACCAAAATGCAGTAAGTGTGGACAAGCAGGATAGTTATTATAATTGGGAACTCCTGTTATCTGTGGGACCTGCCCTAGAAACACAGGTTCTTGGCTTTAAATAACAAACAACTTTGAAGTATTCATATGCTCTTGTCTTGAAAAATACTGCTGACATATGCATGAATGCATGAAAAGATGCTGTTTCTTTAGAGATGCTGTGAGACAATGGTCAGTGACTTTGTCATCATATCTTAATGTGGCTTTCTTTGCAAGATGCTGAAACTTGTAGGTTGGCCTACAAGCCTCTTCTCTTTTTGAACCCAGAGAAATTGGATTCAGGAGGAAGTTGGGCTTGTCAATCTATGCAGTTTTGTCTTTCCTTGGAAAGTAATCCTCTTTTATTACCTGTCAAAATACATGTGAAAGCACTATCAGCTACTTTGATTTAAAAAGGAATGTAGCTGGAGTTTTCATTCAACAAGCAAATAAATGAAGTTTAAAGTAAATAATCAGCAAAACCAGTGCTTTTCTTCTTCCTACATATCTGTGAGTCTTTTTGGTTTTGGTTGTTTTTACTGCAAGAAGGCTATGATAGTTACTGCTGTTTACATGTAGAAAGGTGAATGAGCTGCCTTGCAGTGAGAGAGTGATAAATGATTAGTAATTCTTTAACCAAAATATTCCCAAAATGACCAGGCATCAGCTCACCCCCAGGAACTGGAGGAGCTGGAGGTATGCTGAGGAGCTGTGGGCACAGACTACTTGGTTAGACTGGGAAAGCTGAGCAGGATGAAAGGAAAGTATGATAAGTTTAACACTTTAAGTGAGCCTGTGTGCATAGGCTGTTATATTTAATATTGTTAACTCAGCCAAGATGTAGTTGAAAATTAGAAAATTTGAAGATTGGAAGCTGTTTATTTGTGGCAGTTTTAAAGACTGGTTTATATGTGCATGTTCCCTTTTGAAGTATTTCTGCAACAGTGAGAGATCAAAAACATGCCTTTCTAGAAATAAGCAAGCTCAGAAAGGTCCCTATCCTTCTAAACACCAATGTTCTATTGTCTTGTGTGATTGTAGGCATGATACTGATCTGTAATCTAGATTGATGAGTCAGGTGAACAGCAGGTCAGACAGGCTTGTGTGGCAGATCAGTGGCTTGTTTTGGCTTCTCTCTGAGGAAGCTGATGGCCATCATGAGGGCTGTGTCTACACTAATATGTTGGTTCAGACAAGTAGTGCAGTTTTGAAATGACTCCTCCATTTGTCTCCCCTTACCATGCATTGTTTTGGTTTCCAATGATTTTCAGCCTGTAAAAAAGCTTCTTATGAAGAAAGTGAATTCAGAAACTGTTCTTCAACACCCAGTATGGAGGCTAGGGTCAAAACCAATTATTGTGCTGCAGCACCAGGAGGTCCTCAAAAAGATACCTGTCATGCATAGGCTAAAAAAAGGTCTTGAATAAGTAAGAAATCCAGTGACACCGTGAAGTGGCTCTGTGATGCACAGCAGCCAATCTCTGCATGCACCTGCCTCTTAGCTTTAAAAACTAGGCCTGAACTCTTTGCATCTCTGCTGCTCCTTTCTCACCTGTCCAACCTTTTCCTGGTTTGAAGTCTTTTCCCTAATTTTTTAGCCTTAGCCTGTTGCCTTCCCCTACCCACCCTTGCTAAATGCCTTTATGTTTACATAATCAATAATAACAACAACATAACAATAATAAAAAATTGGTCTCATTTCCAGCTGTTTTCTCTACAGTGTTGATGTCTTTCCCTTGAGAAAATCAAGCTAGCAAAACCACAAGAAAATAACATTTTTTAGTAAATCTGTTTCATGAGGGAGCTGATACTCTCTTGAATTAGGACAAACCAGTCATAGCAATAGGAGTTTGCCAACCCTATGATTGTCACTGCAATTAGGCTGATAATGAATGCAATGTAGAAAGATGAAGGTGATCTTGAATATCTGGGAGAACAACCAGTCTTCAGGGGTGACGGGGGTGTATACTTTATTTGAAGACTTTGCATAGGTTTACAGTGGTTCATGACTGAACCTGTTCCATATTTGACTGCTGGTGTGCTGGATCCCAGTAACACCACATGGGAAGACCTGGTGCCACCATGAGTTTCAGGAGAGCCTGGTGCGCTCCTCACTCAGCATCAGCAAATCCTTGTACTAGTGTTCCTGGTACCAAGCCAGGTAAATATATTACTTTTCTATTTATGTCTTCAGAGTTGGTGGTGAAGAGAAGGTTGTTAGAGGTCTCTAGAGAGATTGGATGTTTGGCTTGGAGCTATAAAATGATAACGTGTGTGTGTACACACAAAGCAAGTTTTAGCAAGGCATGTTAGTGAGGTCTAAGCTCCATACTGGCACAACACACTAATATTGGTAGCAATGTAGCCCTTAAGTAGCTCACGCACTATTGAAAGTTCTACGACCTGCTTTAAAAACAAAACAGAAAAAAAAATGCCAAACTAAAAACACTTAAGCCCAAATCCCTATTTCACTGAACAGGCAGCTGTTTTTAAATAAAGATTTATGCAGTGTATGTGGACTGACTAAAATAGTAGCTGTTGTGATATATTGGAAAGGAAGGATATTGCAGAGAATCCAATTGTGTGGCATGCTGAAGTGTGTGATCTCAGGACCCCATGTTACCTCTGTTTTCAGGAGACAATTCAGTTAAATGTCAGACTGGCTCCCATGTTGTAGACATTGACTGTAATTTATTCTTGAACACTGCCTCCTCTTATGGCTACTTTTTTACTTTGATACTTCTTTCCAGTTCAATGTAGCTTGAGATAAAGTTTACCTAAGTACATGAAAGGGAATTACAGTGACCAAGAATAATCTGCCAAGTGAAGTTAAAATTTAAATGATGAAACATTTAAGTATTTTATATTATGAATTGACAATGGTTTGGTCTTATATCCTCTAAATCAAGGGTAAAATTTCAAAGGTAGCTGTCTAAATATTTATTCTCACTGCTTAATAGATATACTGTTGCATTAATGCAGTATAAATTCTAACTTTCTCTATACTTACGATAAAATTCCTTTAGATGGAATTTCCAATATTCTCTGAATATATAAAATTATAGTGTGAAAACCATTCAATCCAAAATTGTTTCAACAGAGAAGTTTCTGATGGTTTAAGTGAATTAGACTGTTACAAAATTGATTTCAGGCAGAGGAAGTCTTCTGAGATACTTAGGGGACTCACAGGGACTCTGTAAACTTCTATTACAACTGATATAATAGAGGAGGGGAGGAGGAACAGGTAAGCTTTCTGGAGTGCAAAGGGCTCTCTTCAAGTCCCTTAAATACTTACTGTGGTATAGGGATTGATGTCTGGAGTTGTTTGGTTCTTTGCTTGTGGGATTTCATTCATTCACTGACCCGTACAGCTTGTTGCTGTAGCTTGAGAGTCAGTGTATGAAAAGAGCTGAATAGAATCAAAGGACTATTGGACTCTATTGTAATTTCCTAGTGAGCAACTGTCGTGGTTTCAGGTCAGCTCAGTCGGTAACAAAGCACCACGAAGCCGCTCACTCACCCCCCACCCCCTCGCCTGGCCACGTTGGGATGAGGAGAAAATACAAAGGCAGGCTTGTGGGTCGAGACAAGAACTGGGAGGGATCACTCCCCACTTATGGTCACGGGCAAAAGACAGGTTCAACTTGGGGAAGAAACAAAAGCAATTTAATTTACTACAAATCAAAACAAAAACAAAACACAAGGGTATTAGGAAGGGAAACCAAACATCAGAACAACCTCCCCCCACCCCTCCCGCCTTCCCGGCTCAGTTCACTACCGATGCTTTCTACCTCCTCCCCCCGGCGGCGCAGGGGAATCGGGGATGGGGGTTGAGTCAGCTCGCCACACATCGTCGTTGCCGCTTCTTTCCTCAGGGGGAAGATTCCTCTCTCGTTCCCTGCTCCAACGTGGTTCCTTTCCGCGGGCTGCAGTTCCTCACAAACTTCCCTGGTGCGGATCCTTTCCGCGGGCTTCAATTCTTCCCGAACTCCCCTGGCGCAAGTCCTTTCCGCACGCTTCAGTTCCTCACAAACTTCCCTGGCGTGGGTCCTTTCCGCGGGCTGCTCTCCAGTCTCACACTGCTTCAGCGCGGTTTTTACCATGGGGTTATGGCCACCTTCGGGAGCTTCCGCTCCACCGTTCACCCCCCTGGGCTGCAGGGCCATCAGCCTCCTCAGGCGCCTTCCTCCTCCCCCTCCACTTCCATGATTCCAGTGTCGGCAGCGACGTTCCTCTCAGGTTTCCCAACCCCACACTACCGGTTCCCCTTCTTAAATATGTTTCCCAGAGGCGCTACCACCGTCACTCCCTGCCTAGAGGCAGGTCCGGCATTTTGGCGCACGGGTCCGACATTTTGGGGCAGTGAATTCTTCCAGCAACTTCTTAAAGGGGCCGCCTCTGCAGCCCCCCTCCCCTGCCACCAAGGAAAACCGCACCACACAAACCCGTAACAGCAACTCATGTTAGAACCAAATAAAACTAAGACACCACAACATTTTCCAACCTATTAAATCCCCACCTCCCCAGTTATGAAAGCAAGTTTGCGTTTAAGCTTTTAAGAAATTTTTTTTTTCAATCAGCTGTCTTGTTTTGTCCAAGTGTTTTTGGAGAAGAAAACTGCCACTTAGTTCAGGTATCATAAGCTCATATCATAAAGTTTATTTGTTTAGGAAAAGAAACAAGAAGGGGGGGTGTTCTTCTCTTTTTTTCAGAGAAAATGTTAAGATTTTTTTTTTATTTCAACTAATTAGTGACTATGAAATTTAGTTCAACAATCATAAATTGCGAGTAGTTAAAATTAACATTTTGGAACATCTAATAAGCTGAAATTTCCTTGTGCAATCTCATCATTGAACAGCAGTGAACAAAGAGTGTATGTCTTGATGTGAAAGGTGTTACTGGTGTGGAGTGAAGTATATATAGCATGTGCCCACTATAGTATTTTTCTTTACTATTCTATACTTTCATTTATATTGGCATTCTATCTTAGCAGAAATCTATTAAACAAGAAAATATCTCTATTTTAAAATTCTTGATTTCTGTAGAGTGCTTTCCAAAATATTAATAATAAATATACAAGTTCATTACTTCACATGTGCTACAATTGGATCTTTCTTCTTCATAAATGCAATTTATCTGTTCTGATCTCCTTTCTTCTGAAATATCTCCATTCCTTTTTCGGAGGAAAGCCTAGCAACTGAAAGATTTTTCTCAATTTTTAAAAAAAATGGAGCTTCAAAATTTTTTTTATACTGAATTTCTAAAATCAATGTTGTGTATCTTAGCAAGATTTCAATAGTTTTTTGCTGGGCAGTCTTTGATAATAGATATAGCTTCATGAAACAAATCAGACAAGTCATATTTTGTTATGAAACACAAAGGAGAAAAGAATTTTTCACTTAAGAGTCTCAAGATAGTGTATATCTTGAAGAAGTTGGAAATAAAGTTTTACTCTGAGTATTGGGGATATATTGATTTGGCATACATGGTGCAATACTGCCATTCATATTTTAGGACCTTAAACAACAAATAATTTCCAGAGCTATCTGTAATTTACTCTATCTGTCATTTACTATGTGGTCTTGTCAAACCATGTTGCATAGTTGCAAGCTAATTCAAAGAATGTTTTGATTTTTCCTTTTCTTTTTTTTTTTTTTTTGGCATTATTATAACAGTATACCTGTACAAGTATACTTGTACCTGTACAGTAGCACATTTTTATCCATCTTTTCTTTCTTGATTCGTGTAGATGCTTAATAATGCATCTGAGTGCAAGTCCCTCTGCTATTTAGCACTTCATGAAAACTACACCCTGCAAAACTACTTCATTTTAAGCTGGAGTAGTGGAGGTGAAATTACCAGACATAATTACTTCATCTGAATCACCAGAAGATAAATTAATGTCAAACAAATAATTTGGCAACTTTCCTAGTGCTCAGAGTCCTCATTCATTTCTCCAAGCACCTGTCTTTGTTTTGAGAGGCTTTATCTTCCCATCTTCCTTTGCTTGAGCTCTTTTCTAGAGGACATTTTTATCCATTTCCACATTTTCAGTCCTGATATAGGCTAGTGGTTCATAAATCATCTCGGTGGTCTTCATGATACCTAAAATAAAGGACCTTTAAATATTCTGCAAAAGCTGGGGGATGTTTTAAAGACTTTAGGTCTCTGGTGGAAAGTACTGTTCACTGGTAATGTTTGAAAAGCAAGACTGTCAATGCCCATGCTACTAGAAAACACTGTTAAGAATAGATATTTTAAATGTTGCACAGGGAGAGAAGTACATTCAAGCATTTCTTCATTTATGTTGGGATCTAAACTTCTGGATTTGATGAAACTAATATGCAAGTCTAGCAGCTCATCTTGAAAAAAGGTTTTATCTTCAAAAACATAGAAAGAGCAAACTACTAATCTTCTTAACTTTACTTACATTTTCCTTATCTTTTATGTGCCTTTTATTCCATTACAGTCTGTTTTCTCTTTTCTTAATTCCATCTTGCTATCCCTAGCAACAGGATATCATGCCACTTGGCTATGTAGTCTTTCACTCCTGTTATGTTTTAAAAATGGAGATCTAAAGCAGATCTGATACAAATTTAAAATGTGCCTTATCAACTTGAGAGTCCCAGTAATTCTATTTAGCATGCAAAAGATTCAAAACTAATTGTGGGTGGATGGAACAACAAAATAACTCTGAAAGTTGACTTCACTTTGTGTATATACAGATAGATACTCTACACAGATCGCCTCCATGCTCCCTCTTACCTTTCATTAACATTACCTTATACACAGAGCAGTAACCATGACCAGGCTGGCAAATACCTGGAAGTCTTGGAGTAAAAAAAAAAATACAATTCATTGTTAAGGATGTACACTTTCTATTTACAGGCGAACCTTAGTGTCCTGAGCAGAATATATTCTATGTGTCTGATATCATTCCTAGGTTTGCCAGCCAGAAATATGGGCCTGGAGCGTGTTCCTCTATTATGTAGTTCAACTGAATAGTTGTCTTTCTCCCCAGTCCCTGGGAAGACAGGAAAGGGTAGGTTCCCCAGCAGATGAAAATAAAGTATGATAAAGCAAGATAATATTATTTTGTTTACAAAAATGAGTTTGGTTCAGATCATATTATGTTAAGGGCTATACAAATTTACTTGCAAACCTCTGCTGTCTTTCTTAACACGGTCCAGACCAGACTGTGTTATCTTTATCTTTTAGCTTTTGAAGCTCTGTTAGAAAATATCCCCAGTCATGATAGTTGCCATGCTACCTTTTCTGGCCTTGACCCCACAGGAGGCAAGGTAGGCATAAAGTATAACAGGAATAGCACTTGAGAGGTGAAGTGATCTGTCCAAAAGCAAGAATATGAGATGAGGCGGGAACCTTCTACTCTCCCACATACAGCTATTTCTGGTTTGGATGCTCTCACCTATCCTAAGAGAATTGGGGGAAATGGGGGAGGTTTAAATTCTTCTCAAATAATTTAAGGAAACAAATGAAATATAGATTCTTTTATTGCCTGTCTACCAGGAATGGAAAAATAAATTGCAACATACTTTTTCCTCAATTTTATTAGTTTTCAAATGTTTTCACTTTAGATTTTTTGCTTTATACAACTGGTTGTTAGTAAGAAATGTCACTTACCCCTCAAGGTACTCCAAGACATCTAGCCAGATTAATTGCTTCAATTTTTTCCTCTTTTACACCATCTTTTATTGTAGGACATGATGTGTATCAGAAGCCTAAAGGCTCTATTAATTAAGATTAGGCAATCAAGGAAATACTTGCTGTGAAGACTCTTGAAAGCTTAAGTTGACACTGTCATGAGAAGGAATCTGCTCAGTCTGTAACACTCCATGCTTTCTTCTGTCCTGTAACATCATCACAAGTGTTTCAGAGAAGAGCAGAGGGAATAGCAGCCCCTTCTGAGCAGCTACTGGACAGTGATGTTCTGAGGTTGGGAAGGAATCTTGTGGACAAGACTTCCAAGTCTGACTGATGATTTGGGATTTCTCCAGGTAGGATTTTGAACTTGAAATACCATCATAGCAACCTGCATTTCAGAAGGTACATGCTTAGATGTGAAACTCAGGCCCCTCCTAGACATTTCAAACTGGCTGTCATAATTACTGATTTCCCACCATTTTAATACTTTCTGGGTATTAAATTTAAATTACTCAATTTAAATTACACCATTTAATATGCTGTCTTTAGACAGACTAAATGGATCTGATGTATTTTATGTAAGTGCATTTGATAGGCAAAAATTGTATTCTAGATAATGACAATGAAAGAAAAAAAACTAGCTATTCAGAAGATTAGGACAAGTGTTATTCTTTTTATACTTCTCTATCTTAACAAGAGACAGGGATTTGGGGGGAGAAGTGTTTCTTCTCAATTGATGTTACACTATTGGAATCAATGGCTTTTTGCTCAGCTCTTGTAGCTGAGATGCTTAGTTTTCCATTTTTCAAACTGTCGGTTTTCATGCCTGTTCTGGTGCTTTTGCTTCAAAGCAAATCAGAAATTCAAGTAGATTTTTATTGCCAAGCTTGTAAACTTAGTTAATGAAGTGTGATACTAAATCAGCAATTATTGACAGTGGGGACAATGGGTCAATAATAATTCCCATATTTGAAAACATTTGGGATAGGGAGAATTTGAGATTAAAAACCAGTGCATCTAAAATGGCAGTCTTCTAAATCCTAAATGAATATCTGATAGCTATCAAATTTATCAGCTAGAAAGGTAAATTTCTCTTGGATCCTGATTCTGCAAAGACTCTCACACATGCTTACCTTTATATGCTATTACAGTCATTCAATAGTTACTCAACTCTATCACACTTGATCTACTACATGAGATGAATCGTAAAGGTACTCCACCACTGCAGGGCAGGGACTTTAGTCAGAAATTAGTCTGGATTTGCTCCAGCCTAGAGAAAGTCATCAGAGGAGTTGCTGACAGGTATTGTGGATCCACAGCAGCTTCTTTAAGCTTATCACAGTGAACTGTCTTCTAGCTTGTATTAATCTGTTATTCATAACAGGGGCACAGAAGAGTGAGAGCATTCTGCCCACTGAGATGGAGAACAGCCACCATAGATGGGTTTTGTGAGGGATGTGTCATTTTTATAGTAACATCTACAGCTCATTGGTCCAGTAATGAAGTATTTGTTTAGTGTCACACCATCAGATATGGTCTAGTACAGCCTGGTGGGAATGACTTAAGTTTTAACAAGATGATGCTTCCAAGATATGAAAAATACCTTGACATTATTTTACAGAAAATATTTAAAATAAAATTCTTTCCAAGAAGACAATTCATTTTATTTAATAAAAACTGCATTATTTTACAACCCAATTTTAATATTAATCCTGTTGCCATCTAAATAAGGTCTCAAAGTTAATGTTGTTATTTCTTTGGCTAATTTGGCCATCTGGTCATTATTTTTTTTATGAAAGTTTATTTATTTATTAGGACCTTTCATTGCTGCTGTGTCATTTTTTTTCTAATTATTATATTGTAAATTGCAGTTTAATAATGTTTCTTGCCATGAAAACTGCAATATTAGATTTACAAAGTTCAATTAACCTGAGAATGAGTATTAATAGGTAACACCCCTTTGGAAAACCATGGATTCTGGATGAAAAGTTTTAATTGCTACCATTATTTCAGAAATATGTTAATAGACTCAGTATTTTTATTAATTGTTCTTTACATGTGTAATTTCACTCTGGAGATACCTAAATTTCTGTGAGAGACTGAAGGAGTTAATGTTCCAAACATTGTGGTGGGGCAAGTTCTGCTTGACAACTAACTCTGCCTAACAACAACTCTGCCTAGCGAGAAACCATAGGTGAAAAGAAGCCCATCAGCACCCATCAGCAACAGGAGGGGGAGGGTGTACTGGAGGGTGCACAGCTCCCTGGTCTGATATGCTGAACAAGGCAGCTCACCATGTATGGTAAAAGATCACTTCTGCAGGGAAGGGGAAGCTACTCCCCAAACAACCCCCAAGCCCACAGCCCAAAGGCTACCTAATTAGCCTAACGAGTTCAAGTGCCCACCCACAGGAGAGGCAAGGATGATAAAAGGACACAAACTGAAGCTGCATGTGCACAAGTGCACCGGAACTGGACCCTTTGGCTGACTGCACCCCTCAGCTGACTGAACCAATGCTGGACCCAGGACTAGTGAAATCTTTTTCTTCTCTTTTCCTTTTCCGTAATCACTACACCTCACCCCTTGAGACATAAACAGTTGACCAAGTCTGGGACTAGGAGTGGATTCAGCTGCCCCTAGGCTCCTCACTGAGAAGGAGTCTAGAAAGCAAGGGGGTCCACTCTGAACCTCATGACTCAACGGGAGTGTTCCCCTTATTGTCTTCCCTGAACTGGTTCCCAAATAAGCAAGGCCTGTCATACATGTTTGATGATGTATGGTTAGCACATGTTACACAGTTTACTGACATAGCCTCATGCCAATTTTGGTGGTGAGCATACCAATTTTGGTGGTGAGCATGCCAATTCTTGCTGTGAGCAAATAAAAATTGAGTTTTGTGAGTTAAAGGATCCCTGGTGTTTCACCTTAATCCTGATCTGGGTCTCATGCATCATGGGGACCTTCCAATGCTTGTTGTGAAGTTGCTCAGTTTGCTGACTAATGAATCCATATATTATCACAGTCTAGCTTGACCCAACTGCTGTAGGTTTATGTAAACAGGCTCACTTTTAAAAGTACAAGGCTGTATGTGAAGTGAAAAGCCACTGTACTGCTATATGAGAACTGACTGAAAAAATAATTGTTCCATATGACCACACTACCCCATGTCATGTCAGATACTTTGTGACACTTGACAATTATTTAGCTATTATTTGGCATCTAGCAGTCAACAGAAGGCCTCTTGCAGGCTGCAGCTGAACCTGCATTGTAACTAAGGAAGGACAGAAGAAGCATCGATAAAGGATTCTATAAATATATTAAACTTAAAAGGATGGCAAGGGAATTTTAGTTCCATTGTGTAATACTGAAGGTGAGCACAAAGCAAGAGCTGGAAGAGGCTGAAATATTAAAATATTTTTGTCTCCCACTTTCACATAATGGGTAGCTGTAACTTGACACAGCACAGTCATGTTGACCCAGTATATCAGCTAGCTCTGCTGGGGTCCAGCCAGCCCAGTATTCTGTTCCCTAACCAACCCCTGAGAGAAAACAAGAACAGGGCAAACAACTCTTCCCTGCATACACCAGCTCCCACATAGTTTTGCAGCCTTCAGCAGTTTTCAGAGTAGGTGCATTCCCTGTTGTTGTTTGTGAAGAAACTAACAGACCTGTCTTCCACCTTCAGTCACTCTTGTCCAGTAGCTCTTTGAACCCTATAAGCTTCTCTCCCACAGCATCCTTCAGCAGAGCTTCGAAGTCTATGGCCTCTTGTATGGAAAGCTACTTCCTTTATCTTTTTTTGAATATTGCTTCAACATGCTTCTTTAGGGCTTGTGTTGGAGGAGACAGTAAACAGTCCCTATCTAACCATTCCCATGTTGGTCATGACTTGTAGGCCACGTCAGTTCCCTTTTATGAATAGTAAAAGTTTCATCTTTCGCAAGGGTAATAGGAAATTCAGCTGTTCCTCATATGGATGCCATCCTGCATTTCTGATCATGTCAGTTAGTCATTCTCAACCCTTCCTCTTTGTTATGGGTTTGTGTGGCATGGGGTTTTTTTGGTAGTGAGGGAGGAGGCTGCAGAGGTGGCTCCTGTGAGAAGCTTCTCCAAGCTCCCCCGGCTCCAAGTTGGACCCACCTATGGCCCAGGCCAAGCCCATCAGTGATGGTGGTAGTGCCTCTGGGAGAACAGATTTAAGAAGGGGAACCGGCAGTGAGTAGGAGGATTGGAATGTGAGAGGAACCCCTCTGCAGATACCGAGGTCAGTGAAGAAGGAGGGGGATGAGGAGCACCTGTGGAAGCTGATGGCCCTGCAGCCCGTGGTGAGATGGCAGGCTGTCCCCCTGCAGCCCAAGGAGGGGAGCGGAGGCTCCTGAAGATGGCGGTAACTCCATGGGAAAGCCCACGCTGGAGCAGTGTGTGACTGAAGATCAGCCCGCGGAAAGGACCCAAACCAGTGAAGTTTGCGAAGAACTGAAGCCTGTGGAAAAGACCCACACCAGGGAAGTTTGGGAGGAACTGAAGCCTGCGGAAAGGACCCACGCCAGGGAAGTCTGGGAAGAACTGAAGCCCGCGGAAAAGACCTACGCCAGGGAAGTTTGGGAGGAACTCACGTTGGAGAAGTTGGTGAAGGACTACCTCCTGTGGGAGGGACCCCACGGTGGATCAGGGGATGAGTGAGGAGTCCTCCCCCTGAGGAGGAAGGAACGGCAGAGACAAGGTGTGGCGAGCTGACCCTAAACCCCATCACCTTTTCCCCTGTGCTGCCGGGGGGAGGAGGGAGAGCGAACTGGCAGTGGAGTTGAGCCAGGAAGGCGGGAGGGGTGGTGGGAAGGTGTTCTGAGGTTGGGTTTTACTTGCTGATATCCTTGTTTTGATTTGATTTGGAGTAAATTCAATTGATTTTGTTCCTTCCCCAAGTTGAGCCTGTCTTTTGCCTGTGACCATAAGTGGGAGTGATCCCCCCCAGTCCTTGTCTTGACCCGCGAGCCTGCCTTTGTATTTTCTCCTCATCCCAACGTGGCTGGTGGAGGGGGGAGTGAGCGAGCGGCTGCGCAGTGCTTTGTTACCGGCTGGGCTGAAACCAAGACACTCTTTCAGCTGTTGTTCTCTTTGAGATGAGAGGATCAGAATCACACATGGTACTCAAGGCTGGGAAAACCATGGGTTTATGCTGTGACTTAGATGTTTCCGTGTTTCTTCTTCATTCATTTCCTAATATACAATTTCCTTTTTGATTATTGAAATCTGATGTTTTCAAAGAACTGTGTGTTGTAACTCCTAATTCTTGCTCTTGAACAGTAGTGGTGTCCCCAGACCCCATATTTTTGTATTTAAAGATAGTATTGGATTTTTCCCTCATGTCTCATTGTGCATTTATCTACATCAAAGGTCATATGTTGTTCTGTAGTCTAGCCACTCAGACTCATTAAACTTTTTCTTTCACTAGCTCTTCATTTTTTCTTTGCACTTACTAGTCTGAAAAAAAAAAATGTATCATTAGGAAGTCTTCCCACTTTTTCTTTTCAGATTACAGAACAAATTGAAGAGTCGCTGGTGACCTTATTCCTTTCTGAAACATGACCATTTACTTCTACCCTTTATTTATTCTCTTTCAACATTTTATTTAGCCATGTCAAGGCATTTTCTCTCATTCCACATTTGTTTAAACTTCATTAAAAACCTTTGTGGAAGTAATTAATCAACAACCTTTTGGAAATTTGAGTAGAATATATCAGCTGGATCAAACTTCTTCATAGTTGTGCAGCGCTTCAAAGAAATCCAAGGGGGTTTGGCTTCGCACTTCAGGAGAGAAGAAGATACATTAACTCTTTCCAAATTGATTCCATTTATTCATTATCCAGATTCTTAACATGCTATCGAGAAATTATATCAAGGAGGATTTACACAAGTTAGATGTACCAGAGATGTCTTGATAAATGTATGTAAATGGCTAAAACAATTTACAATACACTAGCAACTATCTTTGGGCAAAAAAGGAGAGACTGAGGGAAAATTCAGAGTTATAGATGAACATAGGAGTTATTTGAAAGTAAACCATGAAATAAATGAGGGAGGGCACAACAAACCACAAATCTTTTAATCAAAGATTGATTTCTGGTAAGATCCCCAGATGAATTATCAGTACATAAGAAAGCAGGAGAATGGTAATTGTTTGTTTTTTTTTTTTAAAGACAATGTATGCATGACACCTTTGATTCTGAATATTTTTTTCTAATTGTCTTCTTTGGCAGGCTAATAGCAGCAAGCAGTAGACTATCTTTGCTTGTAAGAACATAATCTTAGATGTATCTTTAAACTAAAGAAATACAGTCTGCAAAACTGAGATAAACTGAGTATATAATCAATTGAAGAAAGGGCACAAGTTATCAGTAGCCTACCAGTCATATGGAGGTATTTCAAATTCAGTTCCTCATGGGTTTGACTTGAACTTAATTTTATTCAATATTCCTATGAAATTTTAAGTAAGACATATGAGCAAAAAAACAAACTAGAAGAGTCTGCAAATACTGGGTTTGTCATTCTTCTCATGATCTTGTAAGACTTTGGCATGAATACTTGAACTTCTTGAAGATGAATACAAATATTTTTCTTAATATTAGTGCAATTGTTCTTAAAATTAGCAGGAAAAATGATTGATTTATTCCATTACATTCATTGCTTCCTTAAATTTAAAAATCTCCTGGAATATCATATTTCATTCAATTTCAGCTGCATTTATTTTGACAACATGGAAAATTCAAATGGTGGTGTTTTCTACTTGTTCCTAAGAATAACTTTGGAAGGGGCAGAAAATCCTTCTTGCTGTTCTCCCTATATTTCAGAGTCAACTGGCAGGAATAAAATTTGCAGGATTTCGGAATTGATCAGTTGGAAAAAAAAAAATCTCTCATTTCACACTGTGAACCTTACGGTTTGCTTTACACATCAGTAGTTACTTTATAAGCAAGCATAGTATGTCTTGTAGATGTGGACAATGTCACTGTCAGTGAGGCTTTTTACAATACAGGTCAACCCCAGGGATGGTAACCTCAATTGTGTCCTCAGTAGTGGCCTAGTTATTCCACTTGATGTATTAGATCCGTGTCTGTAGTGTAACAATTGACATTTAAAAATGAAAAGGAAGGAAGGTTATTTTATTTTTCATATGGGAGACACAGGGGAACTCAAAGACTGTGGGGAGTATTTTAATTATCTTGAAATTAAAAATAGCCAGTTATGTAGCTCCTTGCAAGCTTGAATTTACTGAGGGACTAGGAGGACTGTTGTTTTCTCCAATTAGCCTGGTACAGTTCTGTATCATATTCAGAGGAAAAGACTGCATCAGTGCCTATCCATTCATTAACATCATGGCTGAATTCACCCAAGCTTCTGACAACAGATGAATATAAATGTCCGTATGATGTGAGTTGGGAAAGGGAGGAGTCTGGGGATTGTTTGTTGCTCAAGCACTATTTGGCTATGTGATAGGAGGGAACCCATGGTATACAGCTTCTTTTGAGAAGGAGTTTTAATGTTCTTCCTGTCTTTGACTCCTTGTCTCCCACTTGCTTGTCATGGTCCTGATTCATTTGACATTCAGGCACAACACAGTACCTTTCTGGTATCTGGGGTATAGTACCAGGCACGCAGGTGGTAACAGTTCCTCAACAGACAAGTTGGAGATGGAGGGTGGATAGACAAAGGGATAGAAGATACTGCAGAAATCCCTGTTCGTTTATTGATGTCTAGTCTATGCTAAGCAAAACACTAAAAACAAAGCAAACAACCAAAAAAAAAGTTCCGGTTACCATATTGTATTCAGAACTCCATTTTTCACAGAAAGACTTACAAGCCTAATTTCAACAAAAGGAGCAAAACCTCTCTCCAAAGAGAAGTGAATATGTACCTTTCTTTAGCATAGAGATTTGTTGCCTATGGCAGGTAAGTTTCTGCTGTGTCATTATGCATATACTTCTGTAAGCTGAGCTAAAAGCAAATTGCACTGCTAAAAGAATATGCACCTCAAAAAAGCTTTTCATTAGAAAGAGAGACAAAAATGCTATAGGTTTCTGTAGAAGAACTACTGGGTTTAATTTAAGTCTTAATGGTCAACTAGGATTTTACTATAACTGTAAAACATTCATATGTATTCTTTGAGCGGATAAGCCTCTATGATATACATGATAGGAACAAGCAACATTTCTGTTTCTCACAAAGACTTTAGTTCAACAAAATAGTAGTATGTTTACATATTTAAATTGGTTTTGAAAGTTAAAAAGAACACAGAAAATTAAAGACCATTAAATGCAAGGAGAGGCAATTTCTTTAAATAACTTTAAGCTAAGAGTTTTGCTGGTAATAATAACTATCATCGGTCATTCACTTCTTATTCCAAAGAAATCACTCAGATTGGGAGCTTTGTAAGGCTGAACTATGGCATTGTTAAAAGCCCTCCCATAATCCTCTTCTTTGCCTTTAGCATGGATCTCACAACAAATCCACCTTTACTTAAGCTTCTATCTTGGACACATCTATAATCTTGAATCCTCTTGGTCCCAAAGTGTTAGGAACTTTTCTGGAATAGGAACTCTGCAGGATGGGAAGGACAGGAAAGATAAAAGAGCCTGCCATTAACTTTCCCTTCATGCAGCACACAGTCAATTTATTTCTGCTCTGGCCTTTTTTTTTAATTCATTTTGAAGGTCTGCCAAGATCAAGGTCTTCAACTCTCTTAGACCCTCTCACTCTTATCTCTGCACTTTGCCCTTGTCTTTACTATCAGGGACAAGCTGGGGGATTGTGTTCATACCACATCTACTAAGGCTGGTTCCTACCCTCTGCTTGGGACTCATAGCTGTTACAGTAATGCAATAATTAATGATAATAGCAACCCTTAGGACAACCCTTATTCCAGTAATGAGACTTTATTATCCTACTTTAGAACAAGACTCCTATTTTATTGACAGATGGTGAAATCCATTTGGGTAAATCAAAAGATTTATCAAGGGTGTCACAAGTAATTCTGCCCCTCTACTCTACTCTGGTGAGACCCCACCTGCAGTACTGCATCCAGCTCTGAAGTCCTCAGTACAAGAAAGACAGGGTCCTGGTGGAGTGGGTCTAGTGGAGGACCACAAAAATTATCAGAGGGATAGAACACCTCTCCTATAAGGAAAGGCTGAGACAGCTGAGGTTTTTTAGCCTGGAAAAGAGAAGGCTCTGGGGAGACCTTATTGAGGCCTTTCAGTACTTAAAGGGAGGTTAAAAGAAAGATGGGGACAGACTTTTTAATAGTGCCTGTAGCAATAGGACAAGGAGTAATGGTTTTAAATTAAAAGAGGGTGGACTCAGACTAGATATATGGAAGAAATTTTTTATGATGAGGGCAGTGAAACACTGGCACAGGCTGCCCAGAGAGGTGGTTGATGCCCCATCCCTGAAAATATTGCAGGTCAGGTTGGACAGGGCTCTGAGCAACCTCATGTAGTTGAATACATCCCTGCTCATTGCAGAGGNTCGCTGCAAAGGGATTGGACTAGATGACCTTTAAAGGTCCCTTCCAACCCAAACCATTCTATGATTCTATGATGTACTAAGGTTGTCAGGTATATTGGAGTCAAACCTAAATATCAGGTTGAATGCTTTACCTTTCCAATATGGACTAAACTGCAGCTTTCACCAATAATATGTTTATCCAGGCTTTTACTGTAATCTAGTGTTGTGTTGTGGTTTCCATCATTCCCAGAGTTCCAAAACTTAAAATCTAGGTGTATTCAACATACCTTTCACCTGAGGCACTTTTCTCATTCTTCATTATTTGCTGAAAAAGAAAATGGGGACCAGTTGGGGGAGGGGGNTGGTGTGCTCTCCATCCCTTCTTCCTTTCCTTTGTCCTTATTGTCATCTCTTTATGGTATTAAGGATTGTTCTGTGTGTGCTTGTGATCAAAATGTTTGATCAACTCTTTGAATTGAGCATCTATTATGTGACCATTTGTAATTACAAAATCTGGAATTCACCAGTGGAGTTTCCCACCAAGTTTATTCTGTGTTGTGTTGAACAGCAGGCAGATTAGAAGGTAGTTCAGGAAACTTTTCTCCCTCCCTCCTTTTCTTGGTTGCACTATTTCCTGCTCCACTTACTCCACTTACATAAGCAGCCAGAAGATTGCAGCAAAAATGAGGAAATTTAACCCCTCTCTCACCCTTAATCTGCACCATGACCAGCTGCACAATTTGAAAGACCTGGCAGAATTTGACTCTTAATGTTGATGGTCAGCATAGAATTTGATACTACAGGATATAACCCCCAACTAAATATTAGCTGGGACTGTTTCCAGTTCTGTCTTCTGCTGCTCTATCAGCATCCTCATTTGTTGCACAAAGGATCTAAATGTATGTTTACTATGTACAATAATTAATGTCACATAGCAAAAATCAGTAGTTTCTGCTGTTACATAATACATAGACTATTTCATCAATATAATTAATTTTCACCATAAGTGATGTACTTTAACAATAGAGTTTAATGCTAAAACTTTGATGATCAAGTCAGTATCATTTCCATGTCCGACACTTTTTGACTCCTGCCTATTTTTTAAGTTCTTAAATCTAACCAAATAAAAAAGATTTATTGTAGAGGAAGTGGGTGAGGTTTATAAAGTGTGTAAAGTATGACCCACTACTTGCTTTAGGAAGCTGTGTGGATTTTATGGTAGAACAACGATATTACTTGTTAGACATGAACTATACTTGCTGGTCCAAAGATTCTTTGCTTTTCAGTTTAATTCTCCCTCAGATGAGGAGGGGCAAGAGAGTTACCCATTAAGATGTCTTACCATGTTTGTTGTAACTCTGATAGGTGCAAAATACCCAAATTCATAGCATTCTTTGGAGACATCAGTGGTTACATATATTGAACTTTTGCAGAAGTGCTTGGTCCTCCTCTGCATTTTGGCTCATTAAAAATGTTCATAATAATCATGTATTGTAAGGATTTCATTATCAGCTTAAGCATGTGGGTGTACTTGCAAGCACTACAATTTGGAAGGAAATTTGCAACCTCATCTAACAAAATACTGCAAGCGAGCACGATCATGGACATATTTGTTCAAAGCAAAATATTAAAGCCTGCAGCAGGGGTACATGTCCTCTTAGAGGGCGTGTTGGTAGGTTAAACTAGGTATTCTGTGTAGTAGAAAATGATTTAGAGGGCTGATTTGGAAAAATGCAATTATGTACAACAGAAAACCTGGTAACTTTACAGCAGAACTGTCTTGTAAAGAGGCATGGGATAAGGACACTGGGCTGTCTTAGCTGTAGATATGAAAAGAAAAAAAAAAAGAATATTTAGTACATTTGTTGAAACACCCTCTGTGGTGAAGGAGGAAATAATGTTGTGTGTAATAAGTTATATACCTTGCTAGTTAAGGTGCTAGTACTCCATTTAATGTTCTGGTACTTAGTTCAGTGTTCTGGTACTTTATTTTGTTCATTTGTCTTCCTCTATTAGTTACAGTAGTTTAATTTGTTTTGTAACAGACAAAATGGGAATAAGGCTTTATTTTAATGAGGGTTAGTAGAGGGAATAGTATTTCTTTTAAAATTATGAAATACATTCTATAGTTGTAGATTACTTCCTCCATAATATGCTGCATATTATTTTTAGATTGCAATGTCTGGCAAAGTCAATGATTCAATTTCTTCCAGGAAGACTGGATTTGAAATAGTGAACAGATATTTTATTTTAATATATATAATATACATACATGTGTACATATATGTACACACACATAACTATATTATAACTATAATATTGAAATTAATATGCCCATAATTTTATTTTAAATATAGAATGGGAGTGGGCTATGGACACAATGACTGGGAAGGCCATGAAAAATACATGACTTTAGGAGTGTAGGAAAAAGAGTTTTTCTTGGGATATTGGATCCAGTTCCATTATCTTCTGGTCCTTTTATATTTCTGACATGTGCAACATCACATAGAATTCATTCATACAATAAAATCCACAGTATTCATTATGCATAGTATGAAAATGTATGTTCTTATTGAACTTCTGTTGATAATTTCATTTCATGTCCTGAATTTTTTCTATTAAGAGAAGGTTCGAAGAGTTTTCTCTGTTCACTTTCTCTTTTTTCTTTCAATTTTATCTTTCTTACACTTTTCCTTTTAGTTCCTGTCGTGGTTTCAGCTCAGTCCGTAACAAAGCACCACGAACCCGCTCGCTCACCCCCCACCCCCGCGCCTGGACACGTTGGGATGAGGAGAAAATCCAAAGGCAGGCTGTCGTGGTTTAACCCCGGCCAACAACTAAGCACCACACAGCCGTTCACCCACTCCCCCCCCACACCCAGTGGGATGGGGGAGGAAATCGGGAAAAGAAGTAAAACTCGTGGGTTGAGATAAGAACGGTTTAATAGAACAGAAAAAAACTAATAATGATAACACTAATGAGATTACAACAATAATAATAAAAGGATTGGAATATACAAGTGATGCACAATGCAACTGCTCACCACCCGCCGACCGACCAACCCCAAAGTCCCTCCTCCGCAACGCGCCCGCCGCAGTTCCTAAAACGTCATATGGTATGGAATACTCCGTTGGTCACTTTGGGTCAGCTGCCCTGACTGTGTTCCCTCCCAGCTTCTTGTGCCCCTGCAGCTTTCTTGCTGGCTGGGCATCAAAGGCTGAAAAGCCTTGACTTTAGACT
>VYZV01004297.1:5240-33289 GCA_013401275.1 Pandion haliaetus | reverse complement strand
CTCAGGCGCCCCTCCTCCCCCTCCTTCTTCACTGACCTCGGTATCTGCCGAGGTCTTCCTCTCACGTTCCCCAACCCCACACTGCCGCTTTCCCTTCTTAAATCTGTTCTCCCAGAGGCGCTCCCACCGTCACTGATGGGCTTGGCCTGGGCCAGATGCGGGTCTGACTCTCTGGAGCCAGGGGAACTTCTAGCAGCTTCTTACAGGAGCCACGTCTGCAGCCCCCTCCACCACCACCAAAGAAAACTGCGGCACACAAACCCATAACAATCTATCATTTATATTGAAGTTCACAAGTAATATATAGAAGAGAAACACTTCAATAATTAATTGTATTAGTGCTAGCCTCTATCTACTAGTAGCTTGTGGTTATTGTCTTTAAATGG
This sequence comes from Pandion haliaetus, assembly GCA_013401275.1. Lineage (NCBI taxonomy): Eukaryota > Metazoa > Chordata > Aves > Accipitriformes > Pandionidae > Pandion > Pandion haliaetus. The sequence continues at coordinate 32,903 of VYZV01004297.1, read as the reverse complement.
AAACATTCGCTGTTTAGTTTCAAAAACAAGACATACAGTTCTTGTAAAAAAGTCACTTATTTTCATTGCAATTATATGTTGATAATGTCTTCACAGTTAAAAAAAAGCAAGCTCCAAACTCAAAAAATGGCATCCAAATATTCCTCAGTGTGTGATTTTACATGCAAAAGGAATTGAGCAAAGGGTAGGTTTTTCACAGATTCTTTAGCTATTCTAAATATTCTAAACTGAGAAGATTATTGTTAGGTGTCTTCTGAAAATGGCCGACTTTTTATTTTCTCACCATTAATTCTTTCTTAACAAACTTTCCTGAATTTGGGCTTTTTTGCCCTGTGGTACTGAATAAATGGCTAACACGTTCTATTTTTTATAGCCTGAAGATAATAAACTTGTGAAAATAACCTGGATTGCCAATGTCTTTACTTAGCCTGAAGTTTTCCAATAATGACTTTTCTGAGGAGGCTTGTTCTGGTTTTTTAAGGTATCACTTTTATAAAGGCAATATAGATTCTATCAAAAGGGAAGCTATTCCACAGGGAAATTCTTCTAAGCTTTTTCTTGGTTGTCACCAATAAATTAATATATATGACATGACAACCAGTTCATATGTTTATTCTTCTTACCTGACTACAGGTAATGTTGCTTTGTTACTACTGTATCTAACATCTCCTTTAATCTAGAAGCATCTACCAACTTTAAAAGGAATGTGAATGTGTAATTTAATCTAATAGCCTCTAGTAATACACTCTAATTACAGTTGCCTCCTAGAAACTATGGCAAATTTTGAATCTTACTTTGAGTAACTTACGCCACCTTTTGTAATGTGATTTTTCAGTGATGGTAACACTGATGCTATGGGTTATGGATTCTAATTGAAATCATCTCTGGATTCAGTTTGGGGAAAAAAACCCTCAACAATTCCCATTGATCTCATTGGAGTCCATTACAAAGAATGCTTTTCTTAGCAGCAAGGCCAGTTCAAACAGTTCTGCCATTTCTCTGTTCTCATGTTTCTTTGCAGCTATGTATTGTCACCCTCTCAGTTGTGCTGGTTTAATTTTTGTAGAACTGCATGGTCAGACAGATCAAGGAACTGATCAAGGGTTTTTAATGTCTGTATCAGCATAACTGAAGATATAAATGAAAGGATGGAAAGCAGGTGTACTTTGAGCTATCTTTGCTGTCCAGTGAAATAATTGGAATACCATCAAATTTATTACCAGAATAAATTACAAGCACGTCTAATATTTACAGAGGGAGGGGCTAGGATTTCTCCCATGATAAAGTTCAGGTAACTATTTCTGAAATTTCGTTCTTATATTCCCATATTCTGTTACTAGTTTTACCTGCACAAACCTTTGGCAGCTCCATCCAAGAACTAAACAAATTCTTGATCTTCTTACCCATCTCTCATTGTGCTGCAGTCATGTCTAGACATGAGCAGAAGCTGTTACTGGTTTTAGAAGCCTTCCTCCCCCTCTTCTGCTACTCTTTGTCCAAGCAATTAATAAACAGAGCTCTTCTGATTTTAGAAAATCATCTGATTCTCTACAGGGTTATTAGCCAAGCAAAAAAACAGACAAGCTGATACAGTATTCATGTAAAAGCCAAAAGGAATATACTTTACATTATTCAAAAGTGGTTTATAAGAAATAGGTGTTCTAAATTCTTAATTCTTCTCTTGAAATTTGTATGTTTTGTTTAGAACTGTTAACCAACTTGACTTTTGAAGGTTTTGTGTTTTACTGCTTTATGGTCAGATGAAAAATGATAGAAAATTCATATTCAAGTAGGGTGAAGTTTACACCCAAATGTGATGTAGTCATATGCAAAATAATATACTTATACATGAAAAATGGGAGATGTTAGCCTGGAAAATTCTTTGTGAAGGACATAGACACTAGAAACTTAATATGAACTTGTGCTGAACTGCTGTGGCAAAAATGGGTGATATGGTACTTTGGTGTATAAGGAGAGTGACCAGATTAAAGGAGGTTATGTTATCTCTGTGCCCATAACTTGAGAAATAGAAACAAAAGTACTACAGCTGACACGTGCTTTCCACACATTTTAAAGGCTGTAGTTAAATTCTGAGGGCATGTGGAACCCCAGAAGTCACTACAGGGTAAGAAAAGGAGAAACTTTTGGTTAAATTCTTCATCTTTTGGGGGTGATGTGTGTCTCATACATGTAGAACAATCCTTATTTGTTGTGGGTTAACCCCAGTAGGCAGCTTAGGCCCACACAGCCGCTTGCTCCCTGCCCCCACAGTGTGATGAAAGACAGAATCGGAAGGGTAAAAGTGAGAAAACTCATTGGTTGAGATAAAGACATTTTAATAGGTAAAGCAAAATCTGTGCATGCAAGGAAAGCAAAATAAGGAATCCATTCAGTACTTCCCATAAGCAGGCAGATGTTCAGCCTTCCATGTTCAGGAAAGCAGGGCTCCATCAAGTGTAATGGTTACTTGGGAAGAAAAACACAGTATCTCCAAATGTCACCCCTTCGTCCTTCTTCCCCCCAGCTTTTACTGCTGAGCACAACATCTTACAGCATGGCATACTTCTTTTGTCAATTTGGGTCAACTGTCCTGGTTGTGTCCCCTGCCAGCTTCTTGCCACCCTCAGCCTAGATGTTGGAGGGGCAGCACGAGAAACAGAAAAGGCCTTGATGCTGTGTAAACAGCGCTCTGCAATAGTGTGTTATCAACACTGTTTTGGTCTCAAATCCCAAACATAGCACCATGCAAACTACCATGAAGAAAATTAACTCTATCCCAGCCCAAACCAGTACATTCTTTTAAAAACCAGAAAATCTGCATCACTACTATTGCAGCAAATGCAGTAAAGAGTAGGAATAAATTAATTTGATTTCTAACAACTTTTTTACAGACTACCTGTGCTAATAAAAATTATATAAGGGTATTTTTGTCTTGAAGAATCCTTACTGTGAATAAGTCACCATTATCTTGTATGAAGAAATTTGGTATCACACTTTCTTCTGCCCATATTTGTACTGTTGTTTCTAGTAAGAGGCCCACGCCCCAAATTTCAGTCTTGTACCACGGTCTGCAAAGCAGTTTGTGTCAAGTGAGACCCTGTTTCAGGAGGCTTTCTGTTTAAGAACTGTTCTTCCATTTTAAGAATAGATATAATGAGTGAGTGACATGAGTTTGTAGGAATCATATACTTAAAGCAATGTCAAGCTACAAAAATACACAACTGTGTGAGTAGATGATGGGAGATGGATCAAAGCAGGTGGTATCAGCCTGGGGGGACAGAGGGAGTAGTAAGATTTAATCAGGCAGAATTCAAAGTCATGACCTTTTACTACTTTTTTTGCTTGTGTGCAAAGTAAGTCACTAAAAGTAGTGTTAGTAAGGCTGCAACTCAGCTACCACTTGTCTGCCAACAGTGCAAGTCCATTTGTTATCATTAGCACTAAGCTGCTGTTTGAACTGATCCTTCAAGTGAAGAAAACTTGTTTGCATGTATATTACTTCAGAATGGGATGGAAAGCTTCTCTGATCTGAATTGCGTAGGCTGATTTCTCCTGTTGCAGTGTATCTATATGTCCCATGAATAGAAATGGCTGTCTGGAGACCTGAAGCTTAAGAAAAGAGGTGGGCAGAAGAGGCAGGGGGTGTGTATGGAAGTGTTCATAACATATCCTCTCAGCCTGTGGTGGGATGACTCTGGCCAGCAGCTACCCCCCAGTCCAGTCACTCGCTCACTCCCCCAAGTGAGGTGGGAGAGAGAATCGGAAGCACAAAAGTGAGAAAACTTGTGGGTTTAGATAGACAAGTTAATAAGAGAAGCAAAGCTGCACACACAAGGAAGGCAAACTAAGGAATTCATTCACTATTCCCATTAACAGGTAGATATCCAGCTGCTTCCTGGGAAGCCAGGCCTCAGCACGCGTAATGGCTGCTTGAGAAGACTAACACTATAACCCTGAACGTAGTCCCTTCCTCCTCCTTTCACTGAGTTTTCATTGCTGAGCATGTTACATGGTTTGGAATATCCCTTTGGTCAGTTTGGATCAGCTGTCCCAGCTGTATCCCCTCTCAGACACTTGTGCACCCCCAGCCTACTACCAGGTGGGGCAGAGTGGGAGAAAGAAAAGGTGTTGATGCTATGCAAACACTGCTTAGCAATAACTAACACACTGGTGTGTTATCATCAATCTTCTAATCAAACCAAATCAAATAATTTTGGAAAAGACCTCTGAGATCATCAAGTCCAACTGTCAACTCAACACCACCATGCCCACTAAGCCATGTCCTGAAGTGCCATGTCTATGTGTTTTTTTAACACCTCCAGGGACGGTGACACCACCACTTCCCTGGGCAGCCTGTTCCAATGCCTGACAACTCTTTCAGAAAGGAAATTTTTTTTCTAATATCCAATCTAAACCTCCCATGGTGCAACTTGAGGCCATTTCCTTTCGTCCTATCACTAGTTACTTGACAGAAGAGACCAGTACCCACCTCACTACAACCTCCTGGTAGTTGTAGAGAGCATTCCAGTCACAAATCTAAAACATAGCACCATATGGGCTGCTGTGAAGAAAATTAACCCCATCCCAGCCAGACCCAGCACACAGCTGCACAGCTTTGTACCTTCCCTCCAGCCGTGGAAACAAAAGTAAGGGGGGAGAGCAAGAGAGAGAGAGAGAGAGAGAGAATGCTATGCTACTGCACAGCACCTGGGAGCTTATCAGTTCCCAGTACCACAGAAGGCAAACATAAGGCAGAGGTTAATGACTGGAGCTAAGCTCTTTACTACTCAAGTAAATGTGCATTTGCTTCAGGCTAATGAAACCCAAGAGGAGTATCTGCTTTTCTGGTTAGCAAGCATCTTGCAATAGAGGCCTTCAGTGACCAAGGAGCCATAGTCCGTCACTGAACAAAAAGCTCAACTTTCAAGGCCCCCAGTCTCTTCTGAGATGAACTAAGTCTGCATGTCAGGCAAGGCAAACTCCTGACCCCTCTCTATGAAGGTTTTTGCAAACTCTGCTTGCTGAACCATCTGTGGGATCAGAGACTCCTGCTTGCCATAGGACCAAGATATGGCTGAGACATGTCCTTACTGCTGTCAGAACCTGATGCTCATAAACCATTGTGCTTCATACTGTTTTGAAGAGCTGGGCACTTGGAAGTACTGAATGGGGTGAACAGACATTGCAGGTGGCAACAGGGAATAAGAATAGTAGCAAAATGGCATTTTGCTACCCACTTTAAGCTGTGCCCATATTAATAATCATTTATGTAACCTAGTACTTCCTTGGTCTGTTTTGACAGGCAATATCATTGCTTCTATTCACAAATAAGGAAATAGTCCTCCACTGTAGCTGTATTGAAGGCATTCGAAGGGTAAACCTGGAAGCAAAATCTAAGTCATCTTGATATCCTAGGTTCTGTCTTATCACCCCAGAAGCCTGCTGGAAGAGAAGTTTCACAGAGGTTGAATTGTCTGTTTTGCTGAGAGCCAAGCTCTGAAATTGATCCTCTTAACATGCTATTAAAAAAATATATATTAATACTGTTAATTATCATGCTTAACTTGATATGTGAGACATTATGTCATTCCTCTCAAATGGCTAAAGCCTTCAGAAGCATATCCATCAAGAAATTAATACATAAAAGCACAAGAGGAAGAGAGATGGGAGCCACAGATTTGATGGTGGTTCCCAGGAATTCTAGAATGCTGGGAGGGGAGGGACATGCAACCCCCCCACCTTTTTATTTCTTCTTTCCAGTGATTTCCCTACCACCCACCCTCTAATAACTTGAAATTCTGGCCAAGGCAACAATGCAGAAATTCCAGTAGCAAAGCTGTAATTACATTTTTTTCTTCATCACTGGAAATATGATTATACCCACAACTTCAGAAGTAAACGTTTTCTTGTGTAATTCTCTATCACTTTTATTTTGCCTGTACCCAACGGAGCTCAAAATCTGACAGGACTAAAAAATGTGATCTTATGATTTCGTCATATGCTAAGTATATTTTAAATTACTTTTCAGCAATTACTGCACTGTGGTCTAAAAAACATGGCATTGGGTGTTTTGCTTGTCAAATTAACTGAGAGTGGACCTTGAGCTTCTCCAAGCCACTACAGAAGCATGGAAGTCGGTAGATGACTGTGACAATTCTGCACTAGTCACACACTCATGAAAAGGGTTAATCTTATGCTATGTCTTGCCCAAGTTAGTATCTGACCTACATGAATTAAGCAGATTAAATTGTTGTGTGTGTGGATAGGCAAATATTTAAAGCCAAAAAATGTGAGCTAGTATGTGAAAAGTGTTCCTTTTACTTGTGATTAGACTTTGAAGGCTTAATGTTAGGAACAGCTTCCCTAAAACTTCAGAGTATGACTGGGGGGAAAAAAAAGACAAAAAAAAAAAAAAAAAACAAGCTGGGTATCAACCACTGGTTTTGGCAAAGAGCTGGGAGCAAAATTTTTTGACGTGCCAGAACCTTAACACAAACAGGAATCATGTTCAATGCCAGCCATTCACAGTGTGTCAGTTCAAGATGCACATCATTCCAGGAATGTCTTTCATCCAGGCTGGCATGTGAAAGAAAAATTTTGCTCTGCTTCAGCAGTGGAAAGGCACTGGGGCTTCCGGGCACTGCCATCTTGAAACATAATTTCCCTTCAAATGCTTGTGCTGGTTATTATCTTTCTGATTACAAATGAAACAAAACATTTGTGTTTCAGAAGGAATGATAGTGCTTGAATTTCTGAATAATTTTGAATGCTATTTGCAAGATTAATATGAAGACGTACTTTGGTAGGTGGCCATGATTGTGGTATGTCAGTATATAATGTTTCCATTCACAACCAATAAATTAATTTTTCCCAATATATTGTTCAGCTCCTCTTTAATTTTGTGCAGTGGAGTATGACAAGTCTTTTCACTCTGATATTGCCTATATGGAAGGCTTTCAGTAAGACATAGACCTTTAAGTCACTCTTGGAGATGTTACATCTTACATAACGGAAGAATTTAAGGGAACAGAAATACTCTTGGCTAGGTTAAACACCATGGATGAGTGAAGGTATAATGACTGATTTAAACACCATGGAAGCTCTAACACCTCTTCGTAAAAGGCATAGAAGTTGCTTATGAAATGTTGTACTGTCAGTAAATGAAGCTGCCACTGTTGAGTATTTAGGATTTTGAATTGAGAGACAAAAGTGGGCAAAAATGAAGTAGCAGAATTGTGAAAAGCCTTGAATGAAAAGAACACATAATCAGCCTCACTCTTGTCCCATTGAGCATGCTGGAGATGAGTACATTCATATTAAACACGAGCTAGTGTGAGTTTGAACTGGGAATTTTTGTGTTTTGAAATAATGATCATTGATAATTTTGTTACACTGATGTTAGTGGAGCTCTGTTTAATCTTATTTCCTGAGTCACATGGCTGCTCAACATTGACATTCTGCCTCTATCAAGAACAAAAGACTCTGGCCTGAGGTTTAGTTCACTGTTAAGTGACAGGGAGGCTAGTTGGGAACATATTGAGTGGAATATAATACAGTAAAGCTGGAAAATCAACTAGGAGAAGTAAAAAAATACGATTAAAAAAAAAAATTAAAAAGGAAGTTTCTATTTTTTGCTAAAGACCATAAATGCATTAAATATTTCAAAGTGCTGGAAATAACTGAGAATTATGTAAGACCAATGCAGACAAAACAGAAGGAAGCCAATGTATAACTTGCTTGCTGTTCAATTTAAGTTGTGTTGATTTCTAAGCAAATTCTGTTCTGTCTTCCTTCCAAAGTTCAATGAACAATAAGAAATTCTAAAATAATAATCATTAAAAAAGTAGTAAAAAGACTGAAAGCAAACAAAACTTTTGCTTGGGTTTGGACTTAAATTTAAATCATTTCCACACTATAAAGTAGACTGGAATTACAAAATACAAGAGATAGTTCAGGAAAGGACAAGAAAGATTTTCTCCTAAATATGTCATAATTGGACATTTTTATATTTCAGTTCGGGGGTTGGGGTTTTTCTTCACATTTAAATACAATTTCAGGCAAATGAAATTCCTTTTACAGTGATTTTCATTTGACATACTTGTGTGTTCCACATGAACAGGATTTCATCTATATTACTCTGAGCTTGTCCCCTTTTATCTGAAAGTGACTGTTTCTACAAGGGGAATAATTTTGCTTTTCCTTTTTTCTTCCTTTTTTGTGGTGAATTTTTGTGGTGGGTTGACCCCAGGCAGCAGCTAAACACCCACACAGCCACTTACTCCCTGCTCCCCCCCCACACTCCAAGCAAGTGGGACAGGAGAGAGAATAGAAAGACTGAAACAAAATAACTCATGGATCAAGATACAGACAGTTTAATAAGTGAAGGAAAGAGGAAAAAAATACTAAACAATGCAAACCAGTCATGAACCATCTCCCACAAGCAGACTGATGTCCAGCCAGCCTCCAAGTAATGGCCACCTTGGAAGCCAAGAAACCCCATGCCTTTCTTCCTCTACCCCAGTTTTAAGGCTGAGTGTAACATTATATGGTATGGAATATCCCTTTGGCAAATTTGGTCCCAGCGTCCCCTCCCAACTTCTTTCCAACCTCCAGCTTACTCTCTGTGGAGGAATGGGGGAGCAGAATGGGAAAGGAGAAACCACTGATGCTGTGCAAGCACTGCTCAGCAATAGTCAAAATACTTGTGTATTCTCAGTACTGTTTTAGCCACAAATCCAAAGTACAGCACCACAGAGGTTTCTATGAAGACAATTAACTCAATACCAGCCAGACCAAGTACAGTCTTAGAACAGCTTGCCAATTTTCCAGGCCACTGAGTAATTGCATATTACCTATCCACCCCATCTTTTCAGTTTCCAACAAATGAAAAATACCCTATTTTTTGTTATGCTTGCACATAGGCTTTTTACATTTTTTGTTCCAGAATTAAGAGGCAAGGAGGTGTTATGCGTTCACAGTTTTTAATGTTATGCGTTCACAGTTTTTAATGTTATTGGTGATCTTTCAAGATGAGACTAAAGAAATTTACTATGTTAGATTTGTTTCAAGTAAAGTTTGTTCCCTCCAGAGCTGATGCTTGGCTGAAGAAACATCAGATAACTGCAATCTTGGAAATGCACAAGCACTAGAATAAAACAAAAACTAACTTTCATGTTTATTTTTGTCTCTGTCTTAAAGATGTAATAATGGAGATGGAAAGCATTATAGTCCATGTAGCATCTATTACCTACTCAGATAGCTTTGACACTTGCCAGCACCCAGGGCTGCTGAAAAGAGAAGCCAGAGAACAAACACCTATTAGAGAGCTGGGACCAGCAAATGTGTGTCTGTGTGTAACTTCCCTGCTGTGCAAATTAGTATTGAAATTACATTGGCCTCTTATAGCTACTGTTTATCCAGTGTTCTTTGCTGTTTTTTCTATCAGCTGAAATGAATGGTAATTCAGCAAAACAGCAATAGTAGACTTGTGTTCTATTATGTTTCGCAGTTCAGCTTAATTAAAAGCTTTAAAGCTCCGCCATGGGAAGTCTCACATAGCTAAAATGGGAGGTCTTATAAGAGCTTTTCATTTCAAACCCAGGTCAGGTCTCATAAGCACTATTTCTCTTTTTTTAGGGCTTGGGGGGTTTGGGAGGTGGGGGTGTGTGTTTGCCTGTTTGTCTTCATCCCTTTCAATGATGTCTTAAACAAGCATTGAAGTCACTTTTGAAAAATAAGGCCTAGTTCACAAAGCTCAGTTTTAATGGACTGGGCTTTGAATATATGTCAGACATGGATTCCTGCAATCAGGTCACAGGCTGCTGCAGGCAGCTATACTACTCAGTATAGGGGATATTTTTCTTAAGATGAGAGTAAGAATAATAATATTTTTAAAAAAACAGTTGTGTCTTATTGTACACAAGGCTTTACTGAAGTAAAAAAGCAAAAAAAGAAAATAGCAGGGCAAAGCTTGGTGAGGCACTATACTGAAGTAATATGTCAGGCATCAACTGAAATTGCTGTACAGGTATAGTAAAATTTCAGCAATAAATAGCCAGGAATTCCTAAGCAGTTTTTCTGACTTAGAGCAAAAAAGTATTTCAGTACCAATGGCTGCATGTATTATATTGTATTATCTGTATTCCATGTGGAATACTGTTGTGAACAATAGCTTTCCTCTGAGGGACAGAAAGAATTTTGGAAAGGGGAGGCAGGGGCTGACCAAAGTAGGGGTTGATTGTGGTTCAACATTTTCACTACTATAGATAGGGATGCAATTTACAGGAGGAGCTGGAAAAGTCACTGGGTGATAAAGCTATTTCATTTCATTCTACATTTCTTAGGGACAGGGAAACAGAAAGTCCCTTTATCAGCATGGGAATGGTGCACCCTGTGCCTGTGGATTTATAGGGTGGAATAGGCCTTCATTCAGGGACAATTTCCTGTGAAATTTAGAAGCTGGGAGGCCAATAGGCAATCTCATGATTCTGTAGGTCTGATATAATGGAAATACTTAAAGAAGTTATTGATTTGCAATTTGATTAGATATGTTGGTTACAGCTTGCTTAATTTTTCCAGAGGGTCTGGCATTGTACAAATAAGTCACCAAATCTTCACATTCACCCCACCCCCGCAAGTCTGTGTTTCATGTAGAGAAGAGATAATAGAGAATACAAGAAAATTCTGTGTTGCCTTGCAACTGAATCAGCAGTCCAACCTTCAGTCTTACCAGAATTCGTCACCTTGTACTCATTTTGCACGCATGTAAGCATGGATATCTATTGTAATACACACATTATTGATCTGCTAATTACCATGTTCTTAAGTCCTTTTATACTTATCTATTAATGCTGGGGCCTGAAATCACAAGGCAAGGCTTTGTGGCAGGAGTGAAATTAATTCAAGCAGTTTGTTCACAGTGAATCGATTACAATATTCATTCACTATAACAGTTTGCATTCAAAGTACATTAAAGCTATAAATTAAATGAACAGGTTCCCATATACTCATAATTAGACTTCCCATAGTATGTTTATCTGGTATGCAGCTCTATACTGTAACAGAAAGTGACACTGATGTATTAAAAGCAGGGTAAAAACCACAACACTGTGGAAATGGTTCAACAAGGGATAACAGTAGAAACACCACAACCATTTTTCTAAAGGGAAAAATGCATTTTTGTGTGTCACTATGAGTTACAAGAAATAGCATGTCCTAGCTGATAGGATTCGGAACAGTGGTTCGAGTATGCTGACTTCTATTCCTGTTACTGATCTGTTGGGTGAGTTACTAGCTTGCTTTTTCATTCTGTGCCTCCATTTCCCCGTCTGTTGAATGCAGTTACTGTATTTTTCCAAGAACATTGTAAATCTCTAGCAGATAGCTATTTTTCACCTATCAAAACTCACTTTTCCACCAAATCCCAAGGGATCTTCCCAAAGGATGGGAAGAAAAGAAGAAAAAAGAAGAATTAACTTTAGTAGAATTTCATCTATTGGTTCTAGGCAGACACTACATCCTTTATTTGTAGACAGATTAGGGCTTTTTGCTTTTGGATTTTTTTTGGTTAGTGCCAACTGTGCTGTTTTGTGCTGTTAACTGAATGCAAAGTGCTTGTACGTTTTAATACCTTTCTTGAAGCCAGAAGAAATCAGAGTTTACATTTTATATAAAATTATCATTTCTTTATAGAAATAGTTTCAGTTGTAATTTCTTTGAGCTAGTTAGAACAACATTCAGTACCTTCGGCCAAACAAAAATACAAAGGTTGTGCGTGTGTATTTTTATAAATAGGACATCGTCTCTGCCTTCACCTCATGCAGCAAAGTCACAGTATCTTAAGCAGTAGAGGTAATTCAGTAAATGTGAAATACATGCCTGATCAGTTATGAGATAGAATTAAGAAGTAAAGCACTACCTTTTTTTTCTGTCAATGAAAGCTCAAGCAACTAGAAATAGAAAGAGTTAGAGGGCTTCCCCAAGACTGCAGGTTTCTTCCTCAAAACCTCTGAAGCAAAACTTACACCAACAGGAGCGCAAAGGAAGTAACACAATGGCCCCCTCTTTGTATCCCCATGACAGCTAAATTTTAAACTTGAATAAATTACATCTGTCAAGGTATGGGCAGCAGCTTTGCATATGCTCTTTTATCTGAGTGTAACCTACAGATGTGGGTCCCATTGTTTATTACCCCTTTTACTGTGCCATCCTGTACCATTTTCAATGTCAGGTGGTTTCATAACTCCTGCACATGAACACACAGTCTGTTGGAAGTATCTGCCTAAGCTGAGTACTTTTACCAAAAATGAAATTAAATTAGATTGATTTGAGATTGTCTCCCATTCTTTTTTTGTGTGTGCTCTTCATTACAGTTTGCTTCATGTTTTCATCTCTTGTGGGAAACGTTTTTAACCTATGTAACCAAGATCTATAATCACACAACCTAACATTGATCATAACCATTACAAGTGTCTAGAATTACTTTTGTCTATAGATTTTCTACGATTTCCAGGAGCCTAACAGCTCATGTGAATAATAGCCATTGTTAAAATTTAGTGTATCTTGTGTTTACTATTTCCTTCCTCCTTTCTTTGAAAAATATGTTTGTTTACACTTATTAATTAATAAATACATATGGGCAACATAATTTCTAAATATGGATCTATATGCAAATACATATTATTTTCCCTAATAAGAAAGTTTGCGTATGGAAAGTAGAAAATATCGGTATTTTTTACTGTTTTGTAAATTGCTGTTATGGGTTTGTGTGGTGCGGTTTTCTTTGGTGGCAGGGGAGGGGGGCTGCAGAGGCGGCCCCTTTAAGAAGCTGCTGGAAAATTCGCTGCCCCAAAATGTCGGATGCACCAAAATGTCGGACCCGCCTCTAGGAGGGAAGTGACGGTGGTAGCGCCTCTGGGAGAACAGATTTAAGAAGGGGAACCGGTAGTGTGGGGGTTGGGAAACCTGAGAGGAACATCTCTGCCAATACTGGAGTCAGTGAAGAAGGAGGGATAGGAGGGGGCACCTGAGGAGGCTGATGGCTCTGCAGCCCGTGGTGAGAAGGCAGGCTGTCCCCCTGCAGCCCATGGAGGTGAACGGTGGAGCGGAGGCTCCCGAAGATGGCCGCAACTCCATGGTAAAAACCGTGCCGCAGCAGTGTGAGACTGGAGAGCAGCCGGCAGAAAGGACCCGCGCCAGGGAAGCTCGGGAAGAACTGAAGCCCGCGGAAAGGACCCGTGCCAGGGAAGTTTGTGAGGAACTGAAGCCTGCGGAAAGGAACCACGTTGGAGAAGTTGGTGAAGGAATGTCTCCCGTGGGAGGGACCCCACGGTGGAGCAGGGGACGAGTGAGGAATCTTCCCCCTGAGGAAAGGAGCGGCAGAGACGATGTGTAGCGAGCTGACTCAACCCCCATCCCCTGTTCCCCTGAGCCGCCAGGGGGAGGAGGTAGAAAGCATCGGAAATGGAGCTGAGCCGGGAAGGCGGGAGGGGTGGGGGGAGGTGTTCTGATGTTTGGTTTCCCTTCCCAATACCCTTGTGTTTTGTTTTTGATTTGATTGGTAGTAAATGAAATGGATTTTGTTTCTTCCCCAAGTTGAGCCTGTCTTTTGCCCGTGACCATAAGTGGGGAGTGATCCCTCCCAGTCCTTGTCTCGACCCACGAGCCTGCCTTTGGATTTTCTCCTCATCCCAACATGGCCAGGCGCGGCGGTGGGGGGTGAGTGAGCGGCTTCGTGGTGCTTTGTTACCGGCTGAGCTGACCTGAAACCACGACAATTGCCCTGATGCAAACCCAAGCTCCAAGATTTTTTTATATCCCTGAATACTAAGATGCCAAACTATATCAATTTCTTAATTAGTGAGTTCTTTGTATTCCTGACAGCTTGAACCTAAGCCACTCACATTGAATACCTTCTACATTCTCCTAAACATAAATATCAGGCACCACGAGCTGTATTTGGAAAGCAGTTTACAGTGCATGTACACAACTGCTTTTATACTATATTGATCCAGTTGAAGAGATAGTGTAAAAAGTGAATTGAGTAAGACGTGATAGGAGCTATTCATACAGATAGTTTTCTCTGAGGTTCCTTGTGGTTCCCTGGAAGGTTAAGTGCTAAGTTATGTTTTTATATATACTACTACTTTAAAATTTCATAGGCAATAACAACTTCTATTATAAGAAACATTTGGTAGCAATTTCATTTTTGCAAGTTGAAATAGCATTAAAGACATCGTATGCTGTACTAAAAGGAGGAAAGAAATACATACTTATTGCTCCTTCATACTTTTTTCTGAGGTACACTGTAAACAGTTCATTCGACTGCACTATTGCACAGTTGACTAGATGAGCAAAAAGCCATCACCATAGCTGTCATTTCAATTTGTAATTAATTTCCTCTCTTTCTCTGTTTCACAGTCTGTGTTGCAAAGGTTTATCCCCCAGCTCCTAGACAAAGGCAAGATGTGAATAACAAATCGCAATGTCAAAAATGCCTAGCAAAATGGAAAAAGGAAACAGCTAATGAGAAAACCTCAGACATCCTTTATCAGGACCTATGGATAGTGGCTTTAGCAGTAACAGTAAGTAAGTGATGACATAAGCTTCTCCTGGGACTGGAATGGTAAGCTGTAGTCTCTGTGAAGGATGATGTTAAGCTCATCTTCTATAAGTGCATGAGTAACCATCCAAATCAGAGGATGTGCTATTCTCAGACAGCACTCAGGAACCCCTGTTTTTCAAAACGATCACAGACTTTTGTTGGCCAAGTCTGGCAATTTGGGTAGAAAAATCTCCTTGGCCACCACTGTGTTTTATGTAAAACTAGAGCTGGTCAGAAATGGTAATTGTTTGAAACTGGAATATTTCATTAGCTGCATGCCAGGAGGGTTCTGGCACAACTGCACTTGGCCTGAATAACCTATTTCTTCTAAGAAATAGCTCTGCCTTCGTGCTTCCCTATGGACACAATCAAAACTTAAGCCACCTGATGGACTGCATTTAATATCAAGGGCCATGAAATATCAGGATTATGGCAGCAACTGTAGTGTACTCCCATAGTCTATTGCTCTGAGACATCACTGGTGATAGAATGAATGAAAGTCAAGAAGATTTCAAGGGGTCTGAGCTGCAGCTGCAGCCAGAATTGTATCATTCAGACTTCAGGTGCTACAATCTATAATTGTAAGACTATGGACAGTGGCTGAACAAAATAAATATATGAGATAAAGTTGGATGTAATGAAATGTAACAGTCTTACTGTTTATTTGGCTGCCTTACTGTTATCAAGCCTGTGTAGTCTGCGAGGCAGAGGAGAATTTGACAGAAGACAATGCAGTAGTTATGTCTGTATTTTTTAACAACTATGCTGTTTCAAAACAGATGGCTTAAAACAACACTTTGAGGTGAAGTGAGTGTAGGACGATGCATAATCAAACTAATCGAGTTCTGTCTGCATGTTGCCTGATAACTAGCACTGCCGCCACTGTTGCTTCAAGTGACTTTCTCTACAGGTTCCCTAGGAGTTGTGAAAGTTGCTTCATTTGAATGATTTCATATTTTGTTAGGATTATGTAACTCCTAGGTTTCTTGAAGTTCTTTCTTCTGCTTTTGAATATTTTGAAAGTCCCATTCTCTTTACCAATATTAGTAGGGAGGCCAAAATTTAATTCAAAACTTCTTGGTTATAACTATCCATATTCATGTAAGTATTTATTCAGTTCCTGTATGTGGAGAACTTTAAACATCTGCTGAGGCTATTGAAATTCACTTTACTTCAGTGAAGTCTCTCCCTCTAAGGAGCTGCAAGGCAAATGTGTTTATTCAGATGGGATCAAAAGTTGTTCGCAATGCAACCTTCTGATATATGTAAGAAAACTAAACTTGTTTGCTATTTATTTACATGTCTAAACTCACTTTAAGTTAACAAAGGAATAGCAATGCCTCCAAATTGTCTGTAGGATAAATAACGTGTTAGTGGTGTGTGTGAGTGTGAGGGGAAATACAAGGAGAGAGAAGGAACAACTTCCCTTGCTTTTTGGATCACTTATCCTGGTCTCAGTTGAAACACTTGATTCTCTTAGAGATTCAATTTCACTAAAGTTATAATGTGTCCAGCCACAGTGTTTTTAACAACTATTGAATCTCATAATAAACTGAGAATTGTAACAGTTGAAGCAGAAACTCTAGGGGCTATGAAGAACTGTAATGTCTTGTCACTTGAAAATAACTCTTGACCTGTCAATGGAATTTTGAAACAAGAGACATATTCTGAAATTAAGTACTTAATATCAGTGTGGTCTTATCCCGACAGGAACTGATTTGGGGATGCTTTCTCACAGTCCCTGTGCCATTCTGCCCTCCCTCCCAAGCAGAGCGACTACTCTCCCCTTATAGAATCAGCTGCAATAAAATTCTTCTTACACCTACCACACAAAGCACAGCTGCTTTCATGAGAAAGCTGCACTGTGCTGCACAGCTTCTGTCTTTGTCCAGGGAGAGACAGAGATGCAGGGCTGTGGCTGCTAAGAGAGGGGATGGCATGCTTCACCTCCATTCATAAGCTATGAAGGTTTTGCTCTTATGCATGGCTAAAGAAAGCATCTCTTTTCAAACAACAGTGGGAATAACTATTTAATGTCTTTTAAGTACAAAGGCAGGGTGATTTATGGAAATATCTTAAAAAACTGTGGTTCAAGAGGTGAATTAGATGTGTAATGAGGTCTATACTGCTGCTTTTGCAACATGTAGGTATGCTGAGGTTATTCACATACCTTCCTGTATGCCTATTCTTACATGTCCTGGTTTCGGCAGGGATAGAGTTAATTATTCTTCTTAGTAGCTGGTACAGTGTGTTTTGGATTTAGTGTGAGAACAATGTTGATAACACACTGATGTTTTAGTTGTTACTAAGTAGCGCTTATCCTAAATTAAGGATTTTTCAGTTTCCCATTCCCTGCCAGCAAGCAAGTACACAAACAAGAAGCTGGGAGGAAGCATGGCCAGGACAGCTGACCCGAACTAGCCAAAGGGATATTCTACACCATAGAACATCATGCTCAGTATATAAACTGGGGGGGAGCTGCCTGGGAGGGGCACATTGTTGCTCAGGTCTCGGTCAGCAGGTGGTGAGAAATTGCATTGTGCACCACTTGTCTTTTCTTGGGCTTTATTTCTCACTCTCTTTTTTTTAATATTCCTTTTCATTACAATTATTATTACAATTACTATCACTATTACATTTTATTATTATTGTTATTATTATGTTTTATTTTAATTTATTTATTAAAGCATTCTTATCTCAACCCATGAGTTTTATTTCTTTTTTTTATTCTATCCCCCATCCCACTGGGAGAGGGGAGGAGTAAGTGAGTGGCTGTGTGGTGCTTAGTTGCTGGCTGGGGTTAAACCACAACAATCCATTAGCTTGACGGTTGAGAGATGTTACCTGTACTTTTGATCTTTTCTGAACATTAGTCATGCAAGCCTGAATTTAGTTTCCATAGGCCAATACTGCATTCAGGTCCTTAGAGTTTAAGGAAATTGTGGTTTTCAAAGCGAAGAGACCCAGTGAGAGAATTAGAAATTATTCAAATGACAGAACTTAGAATTATGCTTCTGAAAATCATACTCCATGGTTTTTGGATTAGAGAACCAATTGAAAATATGGGCATCCAAAATCACAGATTTGCATTGTGATCATCCTCATTTTTGAAAGCCCAGGACTTACCTCCGCTGTAGGTAATAAAAACTGTAAGTAAACTATGTTGAGATTCTTATATGAAAAGTTACTTAAAGAACGGAACCACAGAGCACTGAATTTTTTCCCATTTGCTTAGGCAGATTTGAATCAGTTCCTAAATGCAAAAAAGATCTAGGTCAAGCCTTTTAATGTTTCCCTGTTGCTAATCTGGAACTTTATATATGTGACAGTCCTACTATTCAGAAAACATCCATTTTGGTCCTCTCCTTGCCAATATGATTTTTCTAAGCCTTCATTTTCCTGGAAACATGCCCGGCAAATCAGCTATGGAAAAAGTATTAGATAAGAGAAATATTATTAATTACCTCTCCCTCCTAATCTATGTAAAATAATGTAGGTTTCATGTTGTCCTGGGTTCAGGTGGGATAGAGTTAATTTTCACAGAAGCCTGGTAGGGGGCACAGCTGGGACACCTGACCTGAGCTAGCCAAGGAGCTATTCCATACCATGTGACATCATGCTCAGTATATAAATGGGGAGTGGGCTGGGGGGGAGGGCTCTCTCTCTCTCTCGGCTCTCGGTGGGGGAAGCAGCAGAGTGTTGGGTTCCGGGTGGTGAGCAGTTGCACTGTGCATCACTCTTTTTTTTTTGTATGTTCTTTTATTAGTACCGTTGTTGTTGTAAGTTCTCTCCTTTTGTTGTCCCAGAAAACTGTGCTTATCTCAACCCACGAGGCTTCCGGTTTTTTTTCCTTTTTCTCCTTCCTGATTCCCCTCCCCATCCCACCGGAGGGGGGCGGGAGGAGGGAGTGAGAAGCTTCGTGGTGCTTTGTTACCGGCTGAGCTGAAACCGAAACCAAGACACGTCTTCCTTGGTACACTGTCATAGCAATTAATCCAAGCACCTGCTATCATATACCTAGCTCACTAATATGATTCTGTCCTGTATTGGGTCTGGCTGAGATGGAGTTGATTCTTCCCATAGCAGCCCTTGGAGTGCTGTGCTCTGCATTGGTAGCTAGAAAGGTGTTGATAACACACCAGTGTTTTGGCTACTGCTGAGCAGTGCTGGCACAGCATCAAGGCTGTCTCTCCAACGTTTTCGCTCCCCTCAATGGCAGGCTGGGGCTGGGCAAGACCTTGGGAGGGGACATAGCCAGGACAGACTGACCCAAACTAACCAAACAGATATTCCATACCATAGGATGTCAGCTCAGCTATAAAAGGTAAGAAAAGGAAGAGGGAAGGGGGGCATTTCTCATCTTCCGAAGCAACCACTACACATACTGAAGCCCTGCTTCCCAGGAAATGGCCAGACATCACCTGCTGATGGGAAGTAGAGAATAACATCATTGGTTTTCCTTTGCTTTTGCATGTGCATCCTTTGCTTTCATTTTATTAAACTGTCCTTATCTTGACCCACGAGCCTTTTGTTATATTTTCTCTCCCTGGTCTAGCTGAGGAGGGGGAGTGATAGAGCGGCTTTGGTGGGCACCTGGCATCCAGCCAGGGTCAACCTACCACATGTCCTCATGCATTCAGTTACATTAACTTTGTTTCTACTCATAAATAACCTAAAATAAATAGGAAGCTGTACCTCTGGGCTTAAATTAGGTGATCATCTCCTCTATGTAGATTTTAAACCATTTTGGTTTTGTTCTTTTACAGTGGAAAGGTGCAAGAATGACTATAGGTTGTATAAAAATATTGACCTCAGGAATGTGTGGTAATCATGAGTAGATTAATACACATTCAAGACATGGCTGAAGGCTGTGTTTTAACATGAACAGTTAATATGAAGTCTTTTTGCTTGTTTCCATACTTCTTTCTAGAAAAGATTAAGAATAAAATTACACATCTGACTGAAATATCTGTAGGATGACACAAGTGCCCAGAGAAAACAACTGAGTGTATAAAATTACATGTGAAACAACTTTCACAGCAACATTCTCCTCAGGAGAAGAAACAACCATATTAGCAGAGACATAAGGAATGCCATAAAATCAAAGTTGATATTAATTTTACAGGACACCCAACCACTTGAAACTCTTATATTTCTGTTAAGGTGCAGCCTTACCTTAGCTCTTTTCATTAAATAATATTATTCCTTGACTTTGAAATTTCTACAAAATTTCACTGACTTCTTTTCTGATTGTTTACAGAACTATAGATATTGTTGGGTTTGGTTTTTTTTTCCAGAAAGGGTACAGGTGAAAAGCAAAGCACTTAGAGGTAATTAAATTAAAATGCCTGCCAATCTTAATTAAGTTTCTTGATGTAGATTCATTGAGCGACATTACATACATGCAGCCTTTAATCATGTGATGACACAGTTTTCCTCAGCTTCATCATGGAATAAATGACAACCATTTATGGATTTCCTTAATGATTTGCTTTATACTGGACAATAATGGTTAATTTCAGTATAGGTGGTACAACTTCCTATAGGCAGAAAAGGTGCAACCTTTTCTAACAAAAAATGATAATAATAACATCTTTCACTAGATCAGGTTGCTCAGAGCCCCATCCAACCTGACCTTGAACACTTCCAATGATGGGGAATCCACAACTTCTCTGGGCAACCTGTTTCAGTGTCTCAGCACCCTAATCATAAAAAATTTCTTGCTTATACCCAATCTAAATCTAGCCTCTTGCAGTTTAAAACCATTTCCCCTTGTCCTGACCCTACAGGCCTTGGTAAAAAGCCTCCTGTTGACTTTCTTACAAACCCCCTTTAGGGCCTTTTACAAGAAAGGTGCCAATAATGTCTCCCAAGAGCCTTCTCTCCTCCAGGCTGAACAAACTTCAACTCTATCATCTTTTCTTCACAGGAGAGGTGTTCCAGCCCTCTGACCATTTTTGTGGCCCTCCTCTGGATCTGCTGTAGCAGGTCCATACCTTTCTTGTGCTGGGGGCCCCAGAGCTGGACACAGCACTCCAGATGGGGTCTCACGAGAATGGAGTAGAGAGGGAAAATCACCTCCCTTGACCAGCTGGCCAAGCTTCTTTTGATGAAGCCCAGGAGATGATCGGCTTTCTGGTTTGCACGCGCACATTGCCAGTTCATGTCCACTTTTTCATCTACCAGTATCTCCAAGTTGTCCTCCACAGGGCTGCTCTCAATCCATGCATTCCCCAGTCTGTACTGATATTGAGGTTTTCCCTGACCCATGTGGAGGACCTTGTATTTGGCCTTGTTAACTTCATGGGGTTCACATGGGCCCACTCCTTAAGCTTGTCAGGGTCCCTCTGGGTGACATCCAGTGCTTCAAGGATATCAACTGCACCACTCAGCTTGGTGTCATCTACAAACTTGCTGAGTGTGCACTCAATCCCGCTATGTTGTTGATGAAGATATTAAATAGTATTGGTCCAACTACAGACCCTTGAGGGACATCACTCATTACTGGTTTCCATTAGAGCCATTGACTGCAATTCTTGCATGCAGAAATCCAGCCAATTCCTTACCTGTTGAATGGTCCATCCATCAAACCTCTATCTATTCAATTTAGAGGTAAGAATGTTGTAGGGGACCATGCCAAAGGCCTTGCAGAAGTCCAGGTAGATGACATCAGTTGCTCTTCCCTTGTTCATTGATGCAGTCACTCCATCATAGGAGGCCACTAGATTAGTCAGGCAAAGATGAACAGAGAAACAAAGACAAAAAACTGAAACACGTTCCCACACCCCTCTTCTTCCCAGGCAAAACTTCTCGTCTTCATTCCTGACTCCTGTAGCTCCCCCCAGGCCCCAACCCCTGCACAGCTCAGGGGAATGGTTAATGTGGGTTGTGGTCAGTCCATAACAGTTCCTCTCTGCCACTCCTATGTCCTCACACTTCTCGCCTGCTCCACTGTGTTGTCTCCACAGGCTACAATCCTTCAGGATAAACATGCTCCAGTGTGGACTCTCCGTGGGCTGCAGCTTACTTCAGGAAATACCCACCTGCTCCAGCATGGGGTCCTCCATGGGCTGCAGCATGGATAACTGCACCAGCATGGTCCTCTCCACAGGCTGCAGGGAAACATTTGCTCTACCATGGTGTCTCTACTTGGGGAGAGCAGAAGAATCTGCTGGCATTATTTCTCTTCTGGCTGAAGTGTTTCTGGCTAATGTCGTTATCTACAAAACATGGCACTGTTACAGTGTTTGTGACATCCTAGCTAGATTTTTATCATGTACTAACTATAAATTGCCTGCCTTCTATCTTGTCTTTGCTGACAGATTACAGACTAGGGGCTAGATAAGCCGGTGCTGCAGCTCCCATTAATGACTCCCAGACTAAGGGAGTCGTTTAGATCTGGGGGAGAGACTGCCTAGCCTAGAAATAGTCATCCCTTGCGGTAAAATCAACAATTACTTTTACCTTGTTCAAATACTTTTAAGTGCAACATCTTTTTCGGTATGTGGAAACAAATGTCTGTACTTTAACATTATGTGGAAGAAACAGGTGTATATATACTACCTTAAACATGTGCCAACTTTAGGGACTGAATATCTTCCAGCACTTCATAGAAGGAGTTTCGTGTCCCCAGTGAGCTATTTAGAGTGCTGGAGTTAGTCAACAGCTAGTTCTGCAAGTGTGGTGCTCTCAAACAGTTTCTGTAGATGTCTTACCTCTCTCTTCTGAGTATGTTGCGATCCTACATTTCTAGTTTTAGGTCTTTATTTAAATGCCTAAAGATGGCAGTGAGAAATCATCTGTTTCAGGACAGAAATATGGTATTTTCATGTAAAATATGCTTATGTACAAGCAATTTCAGGCATCCTGTATTTTTTCCTACAATACACATTATCCTTATGAATGTTGAACAAAATTTCTTAATTTGAGAGTTATTGAAAGTTGTTGGAATTTTTTCCCTTCAATTTATTATCCCACATTATAGATCAATTTTTAAAGGAGAAATTACTTTCTCTTAAAAATAAATATCACATTTTGTATTGTGTAATCCTGAGCGATAAAAACCATACTATGGCAATGAGAATAAAATTGCACCAGTAGTCAAGCTGGCAAAGGAATAAATTAGAATAAGCATCCTAACACACAATAACATTATTCAAATAATACATGCAGTGAATGTAACCGGATGCTGACTGCAATTATTTATTACAATAGTGATTTGTGGCATTTAGATGTTGTAGAAAAAAACACAACATTTCAGAGTTAATGTAAACATCACTAGATGCTTTCAGTCTACTACTGCTTTTTATTTCAATTACAATACACATAATAATTGAAATAATTCAAAAGTGTAGATGAAAGTACAAATCATACATATATGATCAAGAAAAGTCTAAAAAAGTGGTTTAACCCTAATGCTCAAACTGGTTTTTGGTTGATACAAACGGAGCTACCTTAACAGAGAAAAAAGAAGTGTACTCGGAAAGTGCCAAGTGCTGGACCTGCATGTTTCTGTGGCAAGTTTGACTGTGTTCTCTTACATCTACTTGAACGTTGACTCTGAGGTAGGTAAACACAGCCAAATTCTCATGGAATCTGCTTCCTTATGTCCAGAATAGCTAGAGACATTTGATTTCATGTGGGATCTTTACTTTCTTGTATTGATATTCACTCACATACACAAATCAGTCATTCCAGCACAAATGAGCACCTTGGAACTGAGCCATCTGCAGAATATTGTTCATGGAAAATGACAGGATAACACATCTTTTATGTTTTGTCAGTGTACAGATTTATGTCAATAAAATTATATTATACAGGCATTTGCAGAAAAAGTATCCTGATCAAAGCATGTTACTTTAAAGATATTTTGAAAAAATTTACAGGGAAAAACAAAATACAATTATTATTTCTAACTCCAGTGAAGCTCACTGTATGCTTAGCAAGTGTCTTACTAGGTAAGAAGGAAAGAATTCTAAAATTGTTAATACTGACACACCATATATAAAGTCATTAAAACAGAGATTCCCTTCACTATTTTGTAACAGACTTAGGTGGGAATAGTAGAACCAAGCTATTCCTCCTGTGTGCATCTGTTCCATGGAACACTTTTTTTCCCTTAAAGATGTGGAACTACACTGCACACTACAGTCTGAAATAGGAAATAACTTGAAAGCTCAAGAGATTGAACAAGACCCCAAAGGAAAGGAAAGAGTGGGGAGTGATCCCTCCCAGTCCTTGTCTCGACCCACGAGCCTGCCTTTGGATTTTCTCCTCATCCCAACGTGGCCAGGCGCGGAGGTGGGGGTGAGTGAGCGGCTTTGTGGTGCTTTTGTTACCGGCTGAGCTAAGCTGAAACCACGACACTGCCCCACTGGAGTTCTTGGAGTGTCAGTTGAGACATTTTGGTTCTGTTTCCATCAGCACACTTCTATGTTAATGGTGTAGCATT
Source organism: Pandion haliaetus (assembly GCA_013401275.1). Taxonomy (NCBI): domain Eukaryota; kingdom Metazoa; phylum Chordata; class Aves; order Accipitriformes; family Pandionidae; genus Pandion; species Pandion haliaetus. Next base: position 8,850 of record VYZV01004297.1, on the reverse strand, counting down.
GTCTCACATGGGAGAGAGCTGCCGCAGTATCAGTCACGACGAGCAGAGTGCAATTGGTTTAGCCTCTCAAATTCCTGCGTGTTGTATTTTGTCACAGAAGGAGGTAAACCTTTCTAAAAGCTAACAGTGGCTGTCTTCCAACTGCCAATTTTTAATCCCAACTGACAGGCCTTGAATGCAACTCAAATGCAGTGGGAGTCAAAAAGAGAGCTTTAAATAATAAATTACATTTTAAAAAGAACCAAGCTAGTAATTAAAAATATGGCCTGCAAAGACTTTTTTTTCCTATTGGCAACTCAGAGAAGACCCCAAGAAGCTGCAGTGTCAGCCCAAACCTCTGAAAAACCTTGGCTAGAAGCTTTGCAAAAGGAAGTTGACCTGAGATTAGCCACATGGAATGCTGAAGAGGAAGAACAAAATAATTAAAAAATAAAAAGGGTGAAAAAAAATGTTAAAAGAATATATATCTTTTTAAAGATTCATCTGACGTCTGACTCAAAAGATTGCTTAGGATGGTTTTGTGTTTGTTTGCTTGCTTTTTTTTTCCTGAGGGGCTTTGTTCATTGCTGGATTTTAGTGTATACTCTGCTCAGGAGGGAAATTGGCACATTTATTAAACATTCAGATAGATAATTCTGTAGAGATGTTAAAGCATAGAAGATCAAAGAGACATTTCTTTGCACAAGAAACATCGCATTGATTGTGTGTTTCTATATAAAGAAGATGAGGCTTAGTGTGTAAGTGCTTGACAAACTGCTTTAATCTTTGCCTGTGATGGTTAGCTGTGGTCATTTGGGGGCTACAGTACAGCTCTTGTGTCTCCAGCATCTCTAACGCTTTCCCTTCAAACTACGTTTTAAATGCTTGGTTCCACCCTGGAGTTGCTAGTGCTGAGGTGGGTGCCTTAAGCTATTTCTGCAGGGTCTGGAGGAAGTCTGGTGCTACAGAATGGGCTTCACCAACCGCCAGCACAGAAAACAAATGAATAATTTAACACAGGACAAACATTCTGGTTTTGTAAAACTCCTGCTTGACATTGCTAAACTGAAAAATTCCAGTTCTGTGACAGAAAGTGATTTCTTCTTTTTAATATCGTCCTTGAGGTAACTAAAATGGAAAGCAATTCTTATTGAAGTAGAACATCATGACTTACTGAAACAAAACAAATTAATTTAATTTGCTTTGGATATGTAAGAAAGGATTTCTGCAATATGAACCTTTTGTGTATTCTGACTTTGTTTTTTTCCCTGGTTTGCAATAAGGAATTTTTGAAATGTTTAAATTTTATCCAGGTTATGAGAACTATTTTATGCCTCATTCTAATACCATCACAATAGAATCATAGTCAAAAAAAGATCTACTAGATCTTCCCTTTTGGATACAGAGTACCAAAACTGATAAAGAAGAAAGCACTTATTCATCCTACACGCTCTCAAGAACTCTTTGGTCTCATGAGATGGTTACACCATTCCGGTGTACTGGTTTGTTGCAGTCTGGTATTTGAGTTCCCTGTNTTTTTTTTTTTTTTTTAAACAGCGATGGCAGAGTGGACATACTCAGCTCTGTGAGCATAGCTGCAGAAGTAAAATAGGGGTAGGTCATGTCGAAAAGGAGATGATCTTCTTTTGTGTCCGCTCCATGTCAAGCAACTCTAGTGCTACTGTTGTAACGAATAAATGCCTGGGGAGAGCAGGAGCCATCCCAGCAGAAAGCAGCACACACAGGGCTGGTCCAAGGCTGGGCCAAGCTGGGAGCTGCAGCCCAGTGCAGGCTGGGGGCTTACTGATGGGGTGCCCGCCAGCTCTGAGCTGGGCTAAGCTGGGGGTAGTTACAGGATCTGTCGACAATCCACATATCATCAGCGAAGGCAAAGTAACAAGTCACGTCCAGGGTCAATCTAGAAAGTCCAGTGAGGAACAGCAAGAGGCAGGGCCAGAGACAGTCTGCCTGTAACATAGGTCCAAAGTCACTCCAGGAGGCAAGACAGAGATAAGACTACCTAGAGTGCAGATCTAATCAGTAAGTTAGGTCATGGAGGAACTGGGTCGGACTCCAGCTGCCTACAGTGTAGGTCAGGAAGGGTCTGGGCAAAATTTACCCTATCATGGAAGGTCTTAGTCTGACCAACTGGAACAATTCTGCATTTCAAATTCCAAGGTTGAAAGAGATCATCTGTCCATGTTACACAAGGAAAACTCTTAAATTAAGCTGGAGGATTTAAGGGTTATGTACTTTTTCTCCACCCCTCTACTAAATTAGAGATGATACCAAGCAAAGGGAGTACTCTATGTCCAATACCAGGAATGCAGTTACGTAAACAACAGGTAAGGTGCCAGCAGACAGCACTTGGGAAGGTACAGAATACTTCAGGGGTTGTATTGAGCAATGACATATGGTGTGCATGGGGAACGGGAGGAGTCACACTGAAACAAATACACCCTTACATCAGGAAGCATTGAACAGAATTCAGTGTGGGAAGCAAGACTGGAGAGGAAGATTGTGAGGTTGATGGTGTGGTGGTGTTACTAATCATGGTAATGACAGTCTGTCTGTAGCATGTGTTTAAATAGAAAGGAGGTAAATAGCCAAAGGAGCAAAAGTATTATTGGTTTTGCTGCTCTTGGATTTAGGATGGGTGAGATCCTTTTGGTGGTGGGGGGGAAGTTTTTCTTCACTTTATGCACACTAGCTTGTTTGAATTCAGGATGATTTGTGAAGTAGGACAGAAGCTGACACAAATCTCTTGGCATATTTTGGTTTTGCGTCTCTGAAACTCCCCTTAGTCCCTGCTTACCTGTCTGTCTTGTTTCAGTGGTTTGTCTCAAGGTTTGTTTGCACATGAACTCTGTTTTTCAGACACTGCAAATGGTCATGGAAATGTGACAGCTTAGGCTTTGAACTTCAAGCAAAACATATCCTGGGTATTTATATATAAAATACATGCTTCTGTCTGCCAGGACAGACATATGGTAGTAAAATCACAACTGTTTTAAATTCTTCAGAGAAACTCTTTCCATTTTCCCACATGGCCTCTCTGAGTCTGGAAGTTCAATGTAACCTTACAAAAATAATTCTATATCCTGAACATGTCATTTTAGTTCAGGATTATCTATGTTTAATGCCATTAATTTTGGATAGGCATGTTCTCAAGAGTACATTTGATTTGTTGCCATAATTATCTGAATAAAAAGTACCTCCTAGATTTTTCTTTCCACCACTTGTGGTGCCAAGCTGTCGTGGTTTCAGCTTAGCTCAGCCGGCAACAAAGCACCACGAAGCCGCTCACTCACCCCCCACCCCCTCCCCTAGCCACGTTGGGATGAGGAGAAAATCCAAAGGCAGGCTCGTGGGTCGAGACAAGGACTGGGAGGGATCACTCCCCACTTATGGTCACGGGCAAAAGACAGGCTCAACTCTGGGAAGAAACAAAAGCAATTTCATTTAGTACCAATCAAATCAAATAAAACACACAAGGGTATTAGGAATGGAAACCAAACATCAGAACACCTCCCCCCACCCCTCCCGCCTTCCCGGCTCAGCTCCATTCCCGGTTCCCTCTCCCTCCTCCCCCCAGCGGCGCAGGGGAACAGGGAATGAGGGTTGTGGTCAG
>VYZV01004295.1:353-18347 GCA_013401275.1 Pandion haliaetus | reverse complement strand
GCAACATACAAAATAAGTAGTCATATACAGATGGACTATCTCCACTCCTTTCTTCCAGAGCCACTTAGAGGTGATGTGAGACATGGACTGTTTGCAACAGAAATAATCTGGAAGCACCATGTGTAACTGTGGAATTTAGGATAACCTGACAAGCCCCTTAGCATCTCCCTCCATTCAAAACAGTTATTGGAATAATGACCTTAAAGCAATGAATTATAATATAAATTTAGTTAGGCACATTTCAATGAAGTTTTCAAGTATTTCCTGCTCACAACATTCAGACTTGGAATAAGTTGGAAGATGACTTACGACCCCTTTTCTAGGGTGGTCGTTCTTGTCATAAAAACGGAAGGCATATTTTATCTAATTTTAGTAATCTAAAGGTTAGGCATCTCAGACTAATCTGGCTTGAAATTTAACTAAGTACATAACATATCTCAGTCTATTACTAGCAGCTAATAATCAAAATCCTCCAGGCAGGATTCACACATTTTAACCACCACTGTATGTATTAGCTGTGTTGCCTACACTAGACAAGCTCTTTCCATAGTAAATGAAAAGAGACAAGTATCTCCAAAGAGCAAGTCATCCCACCTGTCTTAGGCATCTGTTTTTATGGTGGAATGAATTGCCCTCCAGAGGTGCCCACCATATTTTAATTAGAGCTTGAAACAGATAAATAGTACATAAAAGCTTTAGACATCTTTTAATCAGGCAGTTACGATGCTTTTCCAGTTTCTTTACTCATCTTGATGCCATACAAAGTAGCAAAATATGAAAGCAGATATGGCTTATGGTGCAAGTCTTTCTAGAATGGGATGATGGAGCCATGCTTTTGATTTCTGTTGTTAGAAGACCATTTACTTTGATTACAGATGAGCATTGAATGCAATTCACCTTTGGCTATAGCTCTGTTCTGTTGTAAGAGCAAGTAAAATCAAGATATATTCATTCTCTGTAGCCCTTAAACTCTTAGTCATTTTCACTGACAGTCTTCTAGCAAGCCCTACCAACCTCATTTCTTGACGTCCACAACAGAAAAAGTTGTATTTCAAAGTTCAAGAATCTTGCTGACCAGCTACTGTCATTTTATTTTCCACAACAGTTCACCTTTAGCTGAAGCTATACTATATCCCAGTGTAGTCCTCAGACCTTAATTATTAGAATGCTTCTAGCTGCAGCTCATCTTACTAATTTTCCATTGCATTTAAACCAGGGTGGGGGTTTTGGGAGTTTGGGGTTTTTTTATGTATATAGGAACTGCTTTTGACTGCTGCTTTAATCTGCTGGGTCAGCTGATCCCTTAACTTGTCCCAGTTTTAGGAAGTTCTGCAACAAGTTTCATTTGCTTCTAAAATTTATATTTTCATTTTTGCTAATCTTTTTTACTTCATGAATTTTCAGGATTTTGCTTCTGCTATGTTCTGAGAACAATAGAAAACTGGGACTTAATTTATTTGTATCTGAACCTCAGTTGACAAGTTTATGCTGAGGCTGTAGGCTGTATAGCCCCGTGTAATTTTTAGATATATGCAAAGATAAGGTGATCCCTCTTGTGGAGTAGACTTCTCCCTAATATTAAAGAACAGCTCAGGAATAGCTCTTAAAAATTCAAGACCTTCTGTTTTTTTTTACTCAGCAGCAGCTCTGTATAAAAATTATAATAATGAAGCTACTAAGGCTATTTGGCTTTGCAGAAATGCAATGAGGGAAAATTTAGGTTTAAGAAGTTTGCTTTATTTGGATAAAATTAACTGAATTATGGGCATGCTGATAAATAGAAGTTAGTTTACTAGCAGAAGGACTCTAGTTACCATTTTAAAATCTTGATGTCTGGTAAGGAAAGGAAAACTATGTCTTTATGAAGTTGGAATGTCTTCGATGCTTAGTAATTTGTTTTTAAAAGCACCTAAGTTCAAAGTTAGGTTATATTAGTAACTTAGCTATGACAATTTGGTAATATGAGCTAATATAAATTCAGTTTAAATGAGTGTAGCTAATAGTCGGTAATCTAATGGTTTAGAAATGCTTTGGAAATGAATATGTTGGGTAGTTTCAGAAGTCTAAATGGTATGAAGAGAAAAGCAACATATTTCTTTGAAGATTTCCCCATAATTTTTTATGAACGTGAAGCTATGCTTTCTGTCAGCTCATTTTAGAAGTAAACCAGCAATGAGGCTGGAGCTTTGATTCTAGTAATTAAATAAATTTAACCTTGATTCTTGATTTCTACTGAATTAAACCTATAACTTCCTTTAATAATCCTAAAGTGACTAGCCCAGGATGAATGCAGCAAGAAAAATAAGTGTTGACTAAGCACTATCTAGTCAAAATGTGAACTGACAGCCAAAATTTTAGAGCTTTAAACATTGGTTCTGGAAAGAGATGGATCAGCCATTACTACACTTTGGAAAGGTAGGTCACAAGAAGCCTCATAAGAAAAACAAATCTATACTCTTTATTTTCTTATTTGACTTCCTTTCTGCTATACTAATAGCACTTGAGGCAATCTAAACTGTGGAATGTGGGGGCATTTCCCAACGTCTGCCTCCAGCTGCAAACTCCAGCTTCATGTCAGATGGAGAGCAAGTCTTCATCATCCTCCCTTTCCCCCTCTTATTTGTTTATGAAAGCTTAGGGAACAGGAAGTGACTTATCTGTGTATTAACCATACAGCTAGTGCTCACAAATACTGGCATGCGGGAATTTTTTTAGAAACCATGAAAACCTGCCTTGCAACACAATTTATCAAGAACACTCAACAAGAAACAATGATTAAGAGGAGGCAGAGAAATGGATTAGTAAAATGTTAAGAATATTAGCAAATTAAAGAGAGATCAGCCAGCCAGTCTGATAAAATTAACCAAAGAAATTAGTTGCGAAGTAGATTAGCTCAGCTGCTTTGGGCAAAATCTGGGGTGATTCTGTTAAAAAAAATATCTGAGATCCTAAGACTGATGGTGATGAAAAGAATGGAAAACTTTTGTAGGACTGCTGAACGTGAAACAGTGCTTCATCTGACTATTTGGTTTACTTATACAGAAGACATGTAGATATTTGTGTTTTTTTCCAGCTCTGCTTTCTGCTCTGCAGATTGCAGTTCATTCTGTAAGAGTCAACAGTAGTTTAATCAGCCAGTATGTAAAAAACTTTTAAAGGCCAGATTTTTCCAAACTAATTTTAGGCAAATAACCAAAGATCCAATATTGGGAATGTAATTACCTTTGATTTTCAACAGTCAGTGGGTGACGCAGAAGATAGGTGGGCTAGTTTGCCATCTGGAGGTGCCATTGAGAGCACATGCATGAGTCTTCTCTCTCTTCTCCCATGTCTTTAAATGGAGGTTATAATGACCTAGATTACAAGCCTGGTATTTGATAGGGTAAATCCACAGACTGTTTCTGGTGTCATTCAGACTACAGGATCTTCAGGTTTCATCAGTAAAAAGATAAAATTTATTCTGACAAGAGAAGCTGCCTTTCAATTAGCATCACAACAAAAATCATCTTGCTGGACTATTTCCCATGAAAGGTTTCTTGCTCTATTTCCAATCAGAGTTTAAGTTGATGAGGAAATCTGCATGATGAATCTATTTTCCAAAACAGATTATACACATGGGGAATTCTTGCTGAAACACGCAATAATTGTTGCAACTGGATATAGCTTCTCAGATCTTATATAAACTGGATTCAGCTACATCACTAAAGAGTCCTGTGATCTGGACTCTGTAGTCCTGTATAGAGGTATAAAGACAGGATTCTCCCCAGCTCTATTTTTGTGCCTAATGCTCCATTAGGAGGGGAGGGGATCAGTTCATTTAACTCTGTCCCCTCTGTAAGAAACATGAGAGGAAAGAGCAAAATCATAAAACAATGAGTGTGCTTGGCTCCACGTATTCTCCTGTATACTGTTCATAACATACTCTCCAAGATTTTTTCATGGTTTCAGCTTTAATCTTAATTTAGATGTTTTAACTGATAGCCTGAGATGCTACTGGCTCATGATCTGACTGGAGACCAGCCCTCCTGCTGCAAAAGCACTGAAAGAACTGACAGCATTTGCTAGGAGTGAAATTATCTAGCTCTGGTCTTATGGCAGAAACACATCGCCCAAACATAACTGTCATTTGAGATGCCCTAGAGAATTCAGGATGTCTTTGATATCCTATATAGAGGGCCAGCAGGTGAGGATACAAGTCCTGTGAGAGGCCTGCACCTTTCTTCAGTGACAGCTGGAGGCAGGGAGGTACCCTTGGTGCCTTTGTTTCGGCAGCTGAATCAGGCCCATGTTGACCATTGAAATGAACACACACATTCAGGATGGATCTCATATCAGTGGGCTGACATGGCAGATTTCCGTCATAAGCAGAAATGGTCTCTTGAAATGCTTTCTGGCCCCAGCAGATCATCCAGAATACATCAGAGATGGGGAAGCAGAAGTCTGGCTGAGTGGCTGGCACTGGGATAACTATGCTTCAAGTGATTCTTCCTGCAACTGTCATCCCAAGGATGATAACAGACTGAGAGATAAGAGGCCTTAATAATGTAATTGGACTTATGAACTTGTATACTCTGCAGGTTGCTCCATAGCTGGGAGAAAAACACAAGTTGCCTATGAAGTCCCAGAGCAGACTGTTTTAATGGATTTTGGTCAGTTTAAAACTGAAAGGTTGGACTATGTGGCTACTAATGATACTCACCACAGTCCTTTGTGGGGAATCCTTTTGTCTAGTCCCATGCAAATTTAACAGAGTTTCTGATACTCTGCCCGGGGCTGTCTGAAACTAATCATCTCAGCACTGCTCAGTGGTGGGATTTAGTAGTCTGAAAGCAGTTTACTCAATATCTTCATTCCACTTAGCAGGCTGAAAAGGTCAATCTGATAATTTCACCACAGCTCAAATTGTGCAACAGCTGTCCAGGAATGCAAAGAAGAAAGGGAACCACTGAATTCTCACTCCACATCCCCACAAAACCCCAGGCTCAGTTTGGTCACATGGACGCATGTCCTGTTTCTACTTCGCCTGCTGAGTCAGGATGCTCAGTGGTGAGGCATGCATCTTGCAACTCCTGCAAGCCAACTGTTCCTGGCTTGGCAATCATCTGCATTGCTTTGTAACCCAGACGAACACCATGAAGCTCAGTTCAGGGATAAAGTTCAAATCATCCCACTGGACTTCTCAATTCTACTCATATCTTAAGGGAGATCTCTCTGAAATATTTGAGAAGTACATAACTAACCTCTTGATAAAATAAATTGTTATCCTCATTGCTTCTTTGACTGACCTTGATGGTTTCAGGAAAGTAATATAGAGGGAAGTCTGCAAAAAAGCCTTAGAAACCTTTGAAACACTGTTCTGTCCCACAGCTGTATATAGCTTTCCAAATTAGGTTGTGTTATAGACAGCCACTTCAGAGATAGGGAACAGTGCACATTATCCCAGAGAAGGGCACCTGATCTATTTGTGAGTCGGGCTGTTCCCATGGGAGAATATTTGCTGAAGGAGTGTTTAGCCATTTACATTTGCAAAATTGATAAAATATTATTTACTGAAAAAGATGTAAACTCTCATCCAAAATGACCTCTCCCATTCCTGGAATGACCATATGCAGTTAGGACATTAATGACCAGATTAATAGGTGGTATTAGAACTACTACTGGAAGCATACCAAGTATTGGACACGCAGTTGGAGACAGCTGTCAGACTATGTGAGCATTTCAAACAGGAGGGCAAGAAATGGTTTGGGCCCTACAGACACTGTTAAGAGCAGAGAGACTATAGGAAACTAGTAAAATTACTGTTGTGCAACGCACTTATTCTGTGTGCTCCACTTGGAAGGCAGAATTAAAGCCAGATAGCTGGAAGCGAGCTGTGTGCAAATAGCTATTTCTTTGTAAGAATGTAAATAGGAAACAACTGAGCAGTTGATGGCAATGTCTGTGAAAATAAGCACCTTTTGAGTCCAGTCTTTGTGGTTCTAGCTTGGCTTCAGCTCTATTCAGAAGCTGGTCTTAAACTTGGATATTTAATTTAGAGGATATGTGTAGATTATGGGTTGAAGCCTGGTAGGTGTCTCTTCTTTCTGCAGTGAGGAGGCACAAGTTGATGCTGTGCTTCTGGTTTGGTTTAAACTCCAGAAATCAAATAAGTTTTCAAGGACTTCTGCAAGTCAATACTTTGTAATAAATTAAAAAAAAAAAAAAAATCTGTGCATGGTCAAAAAAGACGATAAAAATGTCCTACAGGCTGAGAAGAAGAATTCTGTAAAAAAGTTTCCCTTGTTCATTAGAAGATAAACTTATTTAGGACAAGTTTCTCAGGGTGGTAGGTTCTTTGGAGTTTGCCCTTTTCCTGTTTCCCTTTGGGATTCATTAACTCACTGCTGCTGAATTTATCTCCCTCATGACTGGTAATACCTCCCAGAAAGACAAATGAGCAACCACTGTCACTCTTTTTGAAGAACAGGTCATATTTTTACAATTTCTCTCCAGCTTTGTTCCCTAAAAGAACTGTCAGATAGATTTCCTATATTGTTATGCCTATTGCATTGTTTTCCTCTGAAAGTGACATCCCTTAGCCATAGAAAAATCTCAGCTTTTGCTCTTAAAAGAAGACTGGGAAGAGACTCTTATGCTGAAGACTGTATTAGATTTAAAACTAGTGAAAATGATGGAATAAATGTAATGGGGTAGTTCAGTGTAGTTCACATTAACTCATTATTTTGTTGCTTTTCAGAAAAAATGTATTTGTAATTTTATGGTACCTTGAGACTAAATCAAATGCAAAATAGAATCTTTTATAGGTGGAGTGGACCTAGGTGAGTATAGGTTCCTGTATAATTTTAATTTGCAATGTTGTTGAGAGAAGAATGCTTTTATCTTACACACATCTGTCAGTTGGCTTTCCTGTTACAGACTTTAGGAAAGTATTTGCCATGGAAAGAAGAGACAAATATTCAGCCACCATCTGGAAACAAGCTGTGAGAAAGCACCTTTTCTATAAAAAAAATAATTAGGAAACAGGAGGCCAACTGAACCCCAAACCCACATCAAGCAGAAGTCTCATTTAAATCTAAAAGAAAGGCAAGTGAAAATTGTGCGTGAGAAATGACTTGCAGGAAAAGATGTAGAGGTGTTTGTCCAGCATAATGGGTTTTAATCTGTGATATTTAGACTTCTGGGGGCTGTAAATTCCTTCTAAAGAATAAAAAACCCCAGGTAATTAACCTGTCTTTACAGGATGATTATTTGTCAATGCACTTAAATTGTTCTATGTGCTACTGAAAAATGGCTAAGTTTCCAAAAGTAGAAAAGGTTGAAAATCACATCTCTAGTACATTAGTTCATCATTGTGGCAACATTTGAACTGATACTGTCTTTGGTGTAGCTGTATTCAGTTACAAGGTCAGCCTTTGACTGTGAAGCCCTTCTATGAACCAGAATGCTCTGAGTTTATTCCAGGTAGGACTACTGGTTTCAAAATTAAAAACAAAGACAAAGATTAAAGTAAAATTTAAGAAATTTCTAACTTCAACTCTTAACCAAATATTTTTTGAAGCCTTTATAACATTTTGAAAACATAAGGGCTAACTTATCTGTGTTCTTATACATCTGTGGTGAAATAAAAGAGGGCCATAGAGTGATCTTGAGCATGCTACTTAAATGTTAGCTCAGTCACTGTCTCTGTGTTGGCTTATCTCCACAGAAGACATATCAAGGGGCCAGCACTAAGCAGTGCAGATTCGAGGTGGTTAGTGCCATTTGCCCTTGGATTCCTGGCCCTTTATGTAGGTTTACAGTATGGGCCAAGTTATTGTTTAAATATATTTATTTAAATGCTGTTAACACCAGTGTTAAATGCTCTTCTGTTAGTGACCAGGCCAAATACATTATATGTTTTGTGGCTTCTTTTACGGTTTCCATTGTCTTATCATCTTACCACTTGCAGCAAAATGTATTTAGAAGACTGAAAGCTTACAGAGCAGTGCAGAGTGCCTGAGAAAGCTTTTTACTTGAAAGTGAGCACCAACAGTCTCTTCCTTAGAGAACTCAGCTGGGCTCACACTTTTCTTTCATAGAATAACCTAACGGTTAACACAGTTGCCAAGGAAATGAGAGACTTGTATCCTATTACCTCCTCTAGCTGAAAGGGATGTAAACCAAAACTTCCTGGGAGAATACATCAAAAGAGTGGATATGGGGATGTTCTTCAAAATTACAGAGAAAAAGCTTCCTCTTTCTTAAAAGCCATGTAAAAATAGCAGAGGGATATTTAATTTTGAAGCCTAAGGAGTAAGGCACCTGCTTATATTGGCAGAATACCACAGTCCAAGTCATGGGATAGTTTCTGTATTTTCTTTAATGAGTGTTTCGCTGATGCTGTATGTCTCTTTTAATAGAACTGGCAGTTTGTGGATTTTTTTTTCCAAATTATTCCTTGAATATATTAAACCTACTAAAACAGTTTAGTTAACTAAAAATTTATTCTCTGAGTTTTGCACATATCACTTAAGCCTCAAAATCCCATGATTTCCCTTGCTGTGATAGTCTTTTGATTTCTTTCTCTTTGTCTCATGTCTTGGGTGGAAAATGAGAACTTTGATGGCTCTCAGTCTCTATGGGAAGTCAACCCACAGTCTCAGAGACCCAAAAGCTCTGGGCTTCCTGCACATAAAATTCACTATTACAGTGAAGAGTTACATAATGTCACCTAATATCACAACCTTTTCAATCTATGTGTTCAGTTTGAAGCTGTAGACTCTGCCCAGGACTCAGTAACTTGGGTCCAAAACGGCTAAGAGACTGGGCTTATCAGTGAGTACTATCTATCCTATACTACTTGCCAATAGTTATGAACAAAATTGCTGTCTGATAACTAGAAAGGACAACACTGACAATGCCACAATGTTAACAGTTGACAGGAACATGTTTTCAGAGTATTTTTGTAATCCATGTAATCATGAACAATGGGAGTGGAGTATTTGTTGCAAACATTGCTTAATTACAGTCCAATTTTATTCACATGCATTATATGCCCTAGGTTCCAGTGAGTTTTAATTAAACAGAACATCTGAAAATTGCAGTGAGTGTTTTTCAGAAAATTTCATGAAGGAATGCTGGTTTGGGGAAGAATTTTTGCTTTCCATAGTTCCAAAAGCACAAAATGCAAACTTTTCCTTAGGTAAAATGGCAGGTCTTTGCCCTTTTGGAACTGGAGGATAGTAGTGAAATGAAGGAAATGGATGTGTTTGCTAAAATAGTCATTCCCATTCAGTATAAAAGAACACAGAAATTCCTAAATAATAGGTTCTTCAGTGAATTCATTGTCTGGGGGATATTTTTCCTCCACCTGTGTTAAAGGAGAAACTAAATATATGAAGAGAGAAAGAAAAAGCTAACACTTTTAGTATTTAGACATTTAAATAATGCACAAGATTTCAGTGAATTTTAGCACCCTGGCAAGTTTCAATAATCTGCTATTCTCCAGTTAATATCATGAGGAACAAGGGGAGATGTAGCATTGGGTGCTATATTTCTTAGGGGACCCATCTGAAATAATTCTTTATCCATAACAAACCACTGCATGTATTTCCTCTCCTCACAGAAACTGTTAATCTCAGAGTGAGCATTGCTATGGTGATAATGTATTGACTATTTCTCACAAAGCAAAGAAATGGAATGCCTTCTATGTCTGAAAAAGTTGCATTTTTTTATTGCTTACCTGTGACTGGTGCCTTCAGTCCCTGCCAGGAAAGGCTTCCAGTAATAGTAATACATTTGTTTTCAATACAGCAAGAGTTACATTACAAGCAAAGAAAACAGTAGTACTAACTATTCTAAATATTAAGGCCAAGCATAGCTGTGAATAGTGAAGCAGTACAAAATATCACTTAGTTTTTCAGATTGCAGTGTGACTCATTGTTTAGAAATAAAAAACACAGAGAGTGAATCATTTTATGATAAAGGAGCTCAGGAGAAAATGACTTTAAAAAAGACCAATGTAGCAGGGCAGAGGAACACATCATGTAAATGGGAACTCAGCCGCTCTCTACTTTCCTCATCAGGCATCTTTCTGTGTCATATCAAAATAGTGAAACAGCGCTGTGATACAGAGAGGCCTAGGGTATGTGTGTATGCCACAAATAAGTTCTTGGCAGCTACATGGCAATAGTCTGGGTTTTTTTTTAAATTATTTCTCAGCTTTGGCGAAGGCAGAGAGACACTTTGGTGCTGTACAAGAGTGGGGATGTGTAAATTGTCAACTCAGTGCCTATAGAGATGGATGTTTCTGCTCCTGAAGCTTCCCACTGTAAACCTATGGCTGAAAAACGATTTAGTATAAACAAAAAAACCCCCCAACCCCAAACCAGCTATGTTTTTGAAAGCTTAACTATTTTAATTGATCTAGGTTGCCTCAGAAACTGATCTACATGTAGATTAGAGATTCCAATCTTATGCTATGGATACGTGAAAGGATTTGCCAGTTTGCTATTGAATAGTGAGAGGAAAGAACTGTTCCCAGTTCTTGCTAATTTCTAAGATGATGATACTAAAGGTCTTTTTGATGTTATCAAAGGCAGATACAATAGCATATAATTGGAGAGACAGATTAGAATTAGAGTTTGAGATGTTTCAAAGCATTTTAACTATTTAGACCATTTTGAAAACTTTGGATGGGCTTTTATATGATTATGGAGTATATAGACCCAGGATGTTCCAAATATGCAGATAATCCTTCAGATGGCACCTCTTTATCAAGTTTATCTCACCTGCAAATGGGAGAATAGATAAAAAGTGGTGATCTCATACATCATGGTTTAACCCCAGTCAGCAACTAAGCACCACACAGCTGCTCACTCAATTCCCCCCTTCACCCCCAGTGGGATGAGGGAGAGAATCAGAAAAAAAAAAAACAACTCATGGGTTGAGATAAGAACAGTTTAATAGAACAGAAAGGAAGAAACTAATAATGATAATAATAACAATAATAAAATGACAATAATAATAATAAAAGGATTGGAATATACAAAACAAGTGATGCACAATGCAATTGCTCACCACCCGCCGACCAATGCCCAGTTAGTTCCTGAGCAGCAGACCCCCAGGCCAACTGCCCCCAGTTTATATACTGGGCATGTCGGCCACTTTGGGTCAGCTGCCCTGGCTGTGTCCCCTCCCAAATTCTTGTGCCCCTCCAGCCTTCTTGCTGGCTGGGCATGACAAGCTGAAAAATCCTTAACTTAGTATAAACACTACTTAGCAACAACTGAAAATATCTGTGTGTTATCAACATTCTTCTCATACCAACCCCAAAACATAGCACTATACCAGCTACTAGGAAGACAATTAACTCTATCCCAGCCAAAACCGGGATATGATATCAGTCTACTTCCATATCATACAAAATATGATACGGATTATTTCTTATATGACTGCCTTAGAAACTGTATGAGAGTAGATGGTTGAAGGAATAAACCACTGTAGAGTTTGCTTCTACATCTTAGACAGATTTTCTAAGGATCATTTTACTGAATTTGAAGATCTGTCTGAATTTCATTTTTGTTTGCAACGAGTAGTACATTTACAAATTTATTATTTAAAAATAAATATAAAAGTATTAATATCTGACATTAGCATGAAACTCATTGCAATACAATGTAGATCATACTAAAAATGACTGTCAAAACACTGAAATTTCTTCTTAAATTCTCTTGAAACAATTTATAAGTAATAAACACAGTCAAAACCTAATTGCCCACATTTAACATTTGAGGCAGGTAAGGAGAGAAGATTTCAATGAAAAAGCACTTATCAGTAGCCATAATTGGGGAGGAATCAATAATATTAGAAAGTGTAAGATAAATCAAACTTTTTTTGGTTTGTCAGTGTAAGTTTGATTTTAGTGTAAGCATTTTAAAATGCATCGTCATACCCATTTACAAGAAGGGCCCAAGAGAAGACCCAGGAAAATACAGGCCCATTAGTCTCACTTCAGTCCCTGGGAAAATAATGGAATTAGTTCTCCTAGCAACTATTACTATCCAAATGAAGCAGGTGATTGATTGGGAGAAGTCAGCACAGATTTACCAAAGGCGAATCATGCCAGACTAACCTGATCACCTTCTACAACAAAATAACATCTTCTGTCGACATGGGGAGAGCAGTGGATGTTGTTTACATGGACTTCAGCAAAGCATTTGACACTGTATCCCACAGCCTTCTTCAAGACCACTTGGCAAGATACGGATTGGATGGGTGGTCTGTGAAATGGGAAACTGGCTAATAGCCTGCACTCGGAGGGTGGTGATCAATGGTTTTTACTCAGGCTGGCAGCTTGTCACAAGTGGTGTCCTCTAGGGATCAATAGTGGGCCTCACACTGTTCAACATCCTCATAAATGATCTGGATGGTGGGATTGAAAGCACCCTTACCAAGTATGCTGATGACACCGAACTGGGTGGTGAGGTGGAGATGTGAGAAGGGGGAACCATCTGACGGAGAGACCCGGACAAGCTGGAAGGGTGCGCTAGCAAGAACTGTATGAAGTTCAACAAAGACAAGTGCCAAGTCCTGCACCTGGGATGACATAGCCAAAGAGCCCAGTACAGGGTAGGACCTGTGCGGCTGGGGAGCAGCCTTGCTGAAGGCCTCCTGGGCGTACCGGTGGACAACAAGCTGGACACAAGTCAACAGTGTACTGCTGCAGCAACAAAGGCAAATCAGGTCCTGCACTGCATCCACAAGGGCATTACTAGCAGAGATAGAGATGTGATCACCCCACTGTACTCAGCATCTGTGAGGCTGCACCGGGAGTACTGTGTCCAGGTCTGGTCCCCACAGTTCAAGAAAGAATTGGACAGACTGGACAGGGTCCTGGAGAATTTGCCCTGTGTGGAAAGACTGAAGGAGTTAGGTCTTTTCACCCTGGAGAAGAGAAGGCTTGGGGGGACCTCATCATAGTATTCCAATACCTAAACGGTGGCTACAGCGAGGACGGAGGCTCTCGCTTCACAAGGAACCACATGGAGAAGACAAGGAGCAGTGGGTACAAGTTGCACTGGGAGAGGTTTAATCTTGACATAGGAAAGAAATTTTTTATGTTAAGAACAGTCATTCACTGGAAAAACCTCCCCAAGGATGTGGTAAAGTCCCCATCACTGGAGGTTTTCAAGATGATATTGGACAGGCTGTTAGATAATTTCATTTAGGCTCCCTTTCCCATGAAGGTTGGAGCAGATGATCTTCTGAGGTCCCTTCCTGAAGATTATGACAGCCTGCTTGTTTAGTTGTTTTGTACAAAGACCATGTCAAATCATTTCTTGGATATATTGCCACTGATAGTATGTTTCTGGGAGAAATTGAAATGCTGTTTTAACTAGGTGGTCGGATGAACATCTGTACTCATCACCTGGTGAGTGATAGGACAGGATTAAATGCTCATTGTAACTGAATGTGTATAAGTTTGTGTTGGGTGTCCACGGCAAGGTATCAGCAGTGGGTGCTCATGGCATGGCCTCTGTGAAGAAAAACCCCATGTCAGACACGGCCGGTTTCAGCCAGCCCTAACAGACCCACCACAGGGCACGGTTGAGCCCCTCAGCCGAGGTGGCGTTGCCTCAGGGAAAAGGTGTTTACCAAACGGCAAAAAAACCACAAGACAGAGAGTGGAGGAGGGAACAAAAAGAGTGAGAAACAACAGAGGGAACACCAAGGTCAGAGGAGGGGTGGAGGTGCTCCAGGCGCTGGAGCAGAGATTCCCCTGCGGCCATGGAGGGGAACGTGATGGAGCAGGTGGATATTCCTGAGGGACTGCAGCCTGTGGAGAGCCCACACCGGATCAGGGGAAATGTGTGAGAGGGAAGTGGTAGCAAAGAGAAACTACCATGTACTGACCATCCCACCACACCACCTGCACTGTTTGGGGTAGGGAGAGGTAGAGGTGTTGGTAATGAAGTTGGGCCGTAGGAAGGGAGGAAGGGCTTAGCCTTACTGTTTATCTTTGTTTCTCACTACCTGAATCTATTTTAATTGCCAATAAATTCAAGCAATTTTCCGGAGGTTGAGTCTGGTTTACTCATGACAGTAACTGGTAAGTGATCTCCCTGTCTATCTCAACCCATGAGTTCTCACATACCACATTCTCTCCCTGTCCCAGTGAGGAGGGGGAGTGAGTGAGCAACTGGGAGGGTGTTTGGCCCTTAGCCAAGGTTAACCCACCACCATGTTTTGAATCAAAATAAATTATTTTAAAATGCATATTTCAGCAATAATTCTGATGGTCAATGCTAGTTGTGTTTTATTGTCCAAGGATCATTATTTTTAATTAATTGGTATGGTTTTGTTTTGTGTTGAGCATTTAAAATTTATATTCAATAAATGGAGAGACTTTGGAATTCAGAGTAAGTGTTTAACATTAGATGCAAAATTAACTAAAACAGGACTCCTAAAATACTTTTGTGACCTCATTTGAGGAAGAAATAGAATATTTTCACATTTTATGGTAGAGCAGACATATATAATGAGTCTAATATAACAAGTGAATTATTTTTATTAGCTCATCTGTAGTAATTCTGTCTAAAAATTCTTAGTCAAGGACACCAAATCTTATCATTCTGATCATAACAGATGCTATAAATCATCAGATCTCACTGAACTCAGTGTCTTAGAAACTTGAATCTCTCCTGAGAGAAAGGCATTGCCTGGTAATCTGAGCTCTATATAATGAATCAGAAATATAATTGTTTTGCCTTACCAGGCTTCAGCACGGTCTCCAATTAACTAGTGTGGGAGCTATCATGAATTGAAAATGGAGCATTTGTCAACAATGCAATGTTACTTTTCATTTTAGAGCGTACTGGTATGTAATAGTAAGAACACCACGTCCTGTTTTGGTCACCACGTTTTTCTAAAGCTTTAGATGAACTGGAAAGAATTCAGAGGAAATCAAAAGAATAATAAGAGGGTTACAAAAGCTTATCTATGAGGAAAGGTTGAAGAACTTACTGATACCACATGAGGTTACTCTGTTATCTTTGAATGGTCATGGTGATTGAAAGAGGTCCCTGATGACTGGGAAAAAGCAGATGTTATATCCATTTTGAAAAGGGCAGGAAGAATGATACAGTGAACTGTATGTCAGTCAGCCTCCCTGCAGTTTCTTGCAAGGTTACAGAGAAAGACCTCATGGAAGCCATTTTCAAGCATGTGAAGGACAAGAATATGTTTGGGAACAGGCAGCATGGATTTACCAAGGCCAAACTATGCTTGACTGATTGCCTTCTGTGATACTACTGACTCTTTGTATCCGGTGGAGGGAGTGGTATATGTCATTTGCCTTGAATTAAGCAAGGCCTTTGACATAGTCTCCCATCATGTAGCCTAGAAGAGGAGATACAGACTGGATGGACTACAAACTCGATGAAAAACTGTCTGGAACACCAGGCTTAATGGGTAGTGGTCAACAGATTTAAGTCTTAACTTGCAGGGATATTCCGCAGGGGCCAGTATTGGGATTGAATCTACTTAATACTTTCATCAATGACCTGAATGATGAAGTCTTTAACAGTGCAAGTTTGTGAATGACACCAAAATGGCAGGGGGTGGGGAGGGCAGTGAGGTAGGAGGGCAACACTGATCAATACACTGGAGAGAAAGGCTTGCCATTTGGAGCAACCTTGACATCCTGGAGAAATGGACTGACAGGAACCTCACGGAGTTTAGCAAAGGCAAATGCAAAGTCCTGCATCTGAGACAGAACAACCACATGCAGCAATACAGGCTGCTGAGATAGCAGCAGTACAGAAAAGGACCTTCGGGTGCTGGTGAACAACAAATTGAATGTGAACCACCAGTGTGTCCTGGTGATCATGAAGGCCAATCTCATACTATGGTACATTAATAAGAGTGTAGCCAGCAGGCCGAAGAAAGTCTTTATTCCCCTTTACCTGGAACTCTGAAGGCCACATCTGTATTGTGTCCAGCTTTGCACGTCCCAACACTAGAGAAAGTTAGTCCAGCAAAGCATCATTAAAAAGATTGAGTGGCTGGAGCATATAATGTATGAGGCTGAGTGAATTGGATTTGCTTGGTCTGGAGAACAGAAAGTTAAAAGGGGATCAAATTGCTGTCCTCAGTGACCTAAAGGGGCCTTATAGAGCCAGACTCTTGAAGGAGGTGCACAGCAAAAAGACAAGAAGTATTGGTCACAGGTTGCAATAATGAAAATTGTAACAATATAAGGAAGAAAATTTCAGGGTGAAAGGTGTTAAGCACTGGAACAGATTGCCAAGAGAGGTAATGAAATTTCCATCCTTGGAAGTTTCCCCAAAGAACCTGATCTAACTTTGCGGTATGCTCTGCTGTTAACGCTTCTAGGAGGACAAAATGGTCAATATGATTTTGGTTTAAAAATAAAATCTGGTCTTCCCTAGGAGCACAAGAGAGATCTTTGAGGTTCTTTCCAGAGCTTCATTTCTATGAATCTTTTAAAGCTATCTCTATAAAAAATAAATTGTGTTTCACAGCATCTAGCTGCTGGGTTCTTTGATAAATACCGGAATGTATGCCTTTGAATAAGGTGCCTATGCTTTGTCTGGAGCTCTGGAGTATCCGGGCACCTAAGAACGGGAGTCACAAAAAAATCAGTGTGTGGATGCACATTGTGAAATGTAGACACAACATAAATGTGTACATGACAGGTGTATCAGTTTTTAAGTTTAGGGAATTCATCCACCTTTGTCTGAACTTCCGATATGGACAGGTTTTGTTCACAGTAGGAACTTATTCCAGGAGCTGTGTGCCTATGTAAATATTATAAAGCACAGGTAGAAACTAGAAATTGAGGTGTTCCCCCTCCCCCCTTTTTTTTTCTTTTAATCAGCTGCTCAATTGTTAGTCTACTCAGCAGGGTTAGAGATGTTGCGAGAATTAACACCAAGTCAGCATTTCTTAAGTGCTTTGAAGATAAAAGTAAAAAAAAAAAAAGCACTAATTATCATTACTAATTAGCATCGCACCAAACTTGACTCACTGACTGGTTTTTCAAGTCTTGAAAGGGTTGTCAGCAATCTTCTGGAAAACTTGAAAACCTTTTTCTCACAGACAGAAAGTGAGAGCTGGAAAGCATTGATATAAAGCCAGTGAACAGCTCTGGGTTTTTCTGACTCCAATCAGAGTAAATTCACTGTCAGGTGAATCAGAGGCTGGCCTTTAGTTTGGGACCATTCTCCAAGCCAAGAAGGTAATCATTAAACAAATGTAATGGGGCCAGACTCATAACTTGTACAATTCTATGAAATCAAAGATTTTCCTTTGCAAGATCTATAGCTATTGACTCTGCTCAGTAGGTACGATTGATTCCCTGGCTTCTGTACTCTGCCTCTATCATTATAGACATAGACACCTGCTGAGGTTATTTTTCAACTGGAAATGTTGAATCTGTTCTCATGTGACTTGAGTCGCATGGGTATGGCTGTCTCTCTTCCACCAAATTTTTTTATGAAGATAAGGTAGGATACAGCCTGTCTTAATTTTAGGACTATTGTCTATGTGTGAACTAGGTGGCTTAGATCTAATTATATTATAGCTAGAGCTAGATATAATATATAGCTATCCAGAGCTGGAGAGAGATTCAGATGATGAAATGTGGGTGTCCATCCCAGGATGAGATTAAGCTTTCTAGAGTCCAGTGACTGGACCAATTATCTCTCTACTAAAGTAGTAGAAACCCTCAAATTTCTCTTACATGTAGACCATCTACATTATAGAAACTTAGACTTAGGCAGGTGGAATCCCACCTATGTATATCAGGCATGTTTATGTTAAATGCCCCCATTGGCCTAATCAATTTACAATCGCACAGAGCAAGCCTAACACATGAGCAGAACTAACCCCTTCTCCAAGTGCAATAGAAGGACCTCAGTGAGACAGAGAGTTGTTGGTGATGCCTCTCCTTACTGTTTTGGCAGAGTGTGCCATGCAATGTTACCCTTTCAT
>VYZV01004294.1:1967-37969 GCA_013401275.1 Pandion haliaetus | reverse complement strand
TTTCCTGCTACAGGGTTTTTCTAATATTTTGATGCCTTTATTCTTCTTTCATAGCACTCCTCCTTGAAGCAATATAGCCAGCTGCAGATACTTATCCAAGCTGCAAACGCAAACCTAGACAGGAATCAGCTTTTGATTTAAATAGACCTAAATTAATTTGAATTACTATAAGACTACACACACCTGTGCCTATGGATGCCTTTTGCTGTATTCTTGCCCTAGAACTTTTGCAGTGATTTCTCAATGAAGCAGCAGCTGCAAACAGTGATCTGGAAACCTCAGTATGTGAGTGTGTGTTCACCAGAACCCATTCTGGGAGAGAAGGTGTTTTAGAATTCATTTTCCCATCATCACCACATAGCAAATATTTATGTAATAAACCCTCATGTTATTTTCAGCATGCTTAAAATAATTCCTGATCAGCAGATTACTGAATATACTTGTAATTTAGTACAAGCTAATTGCAAGGAAAGAAAGAAAGTGGAAAAAATAGATTTTGTGTAAGGCACGTTTTAATTTTTTCCATTCAAAAACACTGCCACATTCTTTCACATATCCACAGGCTGGAATTTTGGGACGCTTTGACATATATACACTGCTCATGGATTTACAATTGCAAATGATCTCTGGAACATACTTGACAATAGTTAAGGTTATATTTATTACATCTCTTTCACATAGAAACACACATGTAAGCACACACAAACACACCTGCTCCCACATATATGAAAACGCATAGTGACCTTTTTCTTTTATTAAAACACTTAGAGGTGGGATGGCCTCCTATCATTCACATTTTGATATATTCTGAACATGTTAAAAAAAAATCTGTCCATGTCAAAAAAGTGCATGCCATGGACTTTATCTTTCCAGATGAGAAAGCTGCTCTGAGGACTGATTGCAGCTATCTGAAATAAAAACACTGTAGGTGTATCCCCCATTAAGTGTTCAGCTTGAAGCTAGCAGTTAAGCATGTCACATTATTACATGCATAATAATATGATGAGCTGAAATGACAGAATGCCAGCTTCCCACCAAAAATTAAAGCAACAAATACTAATTTCTTCCAAGGACACCAACTATCACTTTGCACAGTAGCTTTGGGAAATGAAAGCATGTGGTACTCTGGGAAAATGACATACCAATGAAAATATATGAGAACCCAGCTGGCTGGGGAATGGAGCTGCTTCTCTGGTGTTCTCAAATGCTACTGGAGCAAGCAAACTCTCTGAAGTTTTAAATAGTGCAGCAAGTATAAAGTGTAAGTAAGAATGGCAAAGTCTGTTTAAAAAAGTTAGTTTCAGCTCCTTTCACTGAAATCAAACTTAATGCATGCTTTATCGGGTCTTGATATTTACTAAAGAACAACCAGATGTGTTTGATGCATTAAAAGATGGCCATTTTTGGAATCTTAGCACCCATTCCTTCCATGAAAGCTTTTGGATCTTTTTCACACTCATGTGCAAGACCTCACAAGGTTTATCAAGATTAAAAAAGATGCACTTTAATTAGGTTAATATTTTATTTATGTTACAACTTCCCCCTGGTCATGTCTAACACAGGTTCTGTTTACAATCTTGCCAAATACCAAAGAAAAAATCAACAGAACATGAATTTACTTTTCAAAAAGATATTACTTGGATAAAATTTACATTTGAAGGTCTAAATTTGCATTTCACTCTATTCCCCTAAATATCAGCTAATTAAAAAAAAGTCATTTCCAGGACACCTTTTGGAAGCAAAACTTTTCATTTTCTTTTATTTTCAGAACGTTTTAAATACTTTTGCTGGTGCATATTTTGTATCATTTTGCTGCATTACGTCCTAATTTTAGTTATCATAGGACTGCAAATGAATAAGGTTATTTTTTCTCCTGAAGTAGCAGTGGGTCATTGTTTGTAAACAAGAAATCTCACAAAGGAAATACATTCTTACTAAAAGCTGAAAACAACCAGATCTCATAAAAAAGATAGGTCACCTATCAGAGGTCCTTCTACATCACATACATGAGTGTTAATTGGAGTAAATGGTCAAAAAATCAGCATAAGCCTGCTCTAGTACATAGTTGTAGTACTTAATGCTGATTTTCAAGGGTGAATCGCAGACATTATAGTCCTGTCACGTTGCCCTTTGGACTTCATCCTGCAGCTACTAGAGGTAATACTTTCAGGAAAGTATCTGCTTTCCAGAAAAGGATAGAGAATACTCTAGGGCCATTGAAATCTGAGTAAAAGAGGGTAGCAGAATGTTTTCTGTATTCCCGAGAAACTTCTGATACACATTAGCTTCTTAGGTGGTGTTCCATGTTGTCTATGCATATCCATCACTTGTGCAAGTAATTAGATAGCTATTGTTATAAAACAATGTATTATATGATGGGTTTGGCACTTTATAGGCCAAACAGAAATAAAACACTCCTAGATTTTGCTTATTAGTGTTTTATGCCACTTACAGCAAACTTAAAAAAAACAAATTACATTCTATGTCTTGTGTTTTTGCAACAACCAAAACACACCATAATGAAAATTCAACCAGAAGATCAAGCGGACAGCCCACACGCTACTTTATTGCTCTCAGAATAGTGCTCTTCCATATGCCAAATTGCTTTGCTCTCCGCTGTGGCCCCCTAGGTCACCAGGATCCCATTTTCATCTCCTACATCCCTGATTTAAAGCACTGAAAAACTGACGTGTCTGGTTTCTGGCAAACCACAGAGAAAAGAAAGTTCCAACCTCAAGCATTTCCTTGGAAAATACCATGCCAAAGATCAGTCTCTGACAGCAGCAGCACTGCAGCTTTCACTATTTTTTTTCCCCGGCAGAGAAGTATTGTCATGTAGCAGAATTCTGCACTATTCAGAAAGTTATGTGCTGCAGTGATCATCCTGGCTGTGTTTATATTGCTGTGAGGTCATTCACAGATGTTGCCCAACTGAGGGTACCCCAGCTTGGGGCATTGTATGTACGCTTACTGCACAACCAAGCCACCCTAGACGTAACCACAGTGCAAAGTGGCACACTGATGGGGTGCTTTCTAGCACAATACCACTTTTTAAGTCCTGGCAGTATTCCTCTACCACTCCTTGTGGCACTGTTGTGTCCTACTCTCTCCTTTTCCGTTCAGCAGGCAGTCATGAACAGCCACAGTCTCCATGGGGGTTTCTCTGCCAGTACCTCCATGAAAACTTTGGTAGTCTCCGGCCATGCTAGACAGGGTGTGTCCAGAATACACTTGACACAAGTCGGTTTGACCAGAATACACTTGACAGCAACACGGACACCAGTGCAAGTCCAGGAGCTTCCAGCATTCCCCTCCTCCCTGTTGTACACTAAGGGGATACTCCAGAGGGATTGCCAAGGGGAAATAAAATTGACTGTTTGATAAGCTGGTCTCAGAGCTGCTGCCAGAGGAACTGTAATGAGATAAATGGACAGAGCCATTTTATCCTCTCGGACTCAGATTTGTGGCTTCCTAGATGGGTTGCTACGTTCTGCACTAGTTTTCAACTTCTAGGAGCTCTCTGGATACAGCTTCATGCACACCTCTTTGCAGTAGCTTCCTTTTTAGTGTAATCAGGGCAAGGGTAATGGCAGTGAAGTTCATACATATCAGAAATGCCTGCACCTATTCTAAATGCAAGTGAAAAAAATAACTTGACAGGGGTAGCTAACCAAACCAACAATAGCTGCCCATGCTCAAGCAAGGCTTGCAAATCAGGAACATTTCCTCTCATTTCAGCCTCATTGTGTCTTAAAATATAAATTATTCTTTGTCTTGATGCTTCAGGCTCAGTCTGAGATTTCTGCCTGGACTGTTCTAGCTGTTGTCTTGAACTTCTGCGGGTATTTTGTAAACCATGCTGACCTACAGGGCTAAAGGTAGGGAAGATCCAAACACTTATGTCTGTCTTTCTATGTAAATAAGCCGGGACATACACTTTACCACCTTCTTCTTCTTATCCCTACTTATTTGCAATGTCTGGAGCCTTCATTAAATGTCTCATCATTTCAATATGGATGATACTATGCAGAATTGAGTTTGGTACTGAAAAATTACACTGTCACAGAGAAAAGACAAAATTGTGAGAGGAGGAAAAAAAAACAAACTCAGGGCTATAAACTGTGATGGTCTCTGGTCTCAAACATAGTGCTAAAAGGGCAACTTCTTTTCCCTTCCTCAGGATATGAGAACATTGATTCCATTCAAGTATTCAGCACATGTAGCAATCCAAATCACGGACCTGACCAGGCGATTCCTGCCCTCACTGACTCCAACATAAATCTGGATTTGTGTCCTGGAAGGCACTGCTGTGAGTTTGTGCTGGGAAAACTAAGAATAGAGTTTGAACCACTGCCATAAGAAGCAGCAAAGAACCAAACAGAACATTATTAAAATGTCAGAGTTCATTTCTGGTCTTAATAGCTATGTACAACACCCCTGCTCCTTCGCAAAAAAGGAGCTGGAAGGTCACTGTCATTTCTGGTCTTGAAGACAAGTGTCACTCATTTCCAGCCTCTTCTGATATTTGACAGTATGGACCTGCCTGGAGCACAGCAAGAATAAAGGATGACACAGCTCACTGAACAAAATTTCATTAACAATTTTCCTCCTACTCAAATAAGAGCTCACCCCTGACCCTAAAATGTAGAGTTTGCTACAGAAGAGGCACTTCTGAGGGCTTCAGTTAATGCAATCCAGTCTTTGACAAAGTCAGGTCTCTGTCTTGGAGGAATGCTTGAATTGATAACAATCTTTGATAAAATGCTGCATAATCTGTAAGAGAGAAATGGGCCGCTTCAGTGGAGGAGGTCACGTTTTTCATTGTCTAGTCTGATCTGAGTTTATTGCACCAAGTGAAACTAAAACCAGGGATTCTCAGTGAAAACCGCTGTGTGTCTACCAGCTAAATTTGTGTGTTCATACTCATGTCATAATTAATAGTTTACTCATAATTTGCAGATTAGATGCTATATTTCATTTCAGTAAAACAGGAAATTCCATTAACAGTTTAATTACCAGCTTGCCCAGGATATTCTGTGTTGCAGTAAAACACTTATACTTTTATTTTTACTGTAATATGACCTCTTCAAATGCTACAGTTGGTACCTGGATTAACACAGGGTACAGATTTTGCCTCATGACAAGCAATGTTGCTCGGGTCAAGCAGCTTCTAGATTCACCAAGATGTTTTCTAGTATAAGAACAACTATTTAGGACTGTATATATAGCATAATGCATTATGTGTTATCGTAACACAAGATATGATAATTGAGGTTTTACATTCTTATTAAAGACATAACATGAAGCTTCCATTGGGTGAAATCATGCTACTTGCCCCAAAACATAAAAATTATCTTGAAAGAAATCCCCAGCCTTAAGTTTCCCACATTTGGAGATGAACTTTGTGGATTAAACCAGCCTCTAATATTAAATGTCACTAGTTGCAAAAGTAATGTCTTCTATTTCACCTGCCCAGACACAAATTAGGATGATCTTAAAACAATGTTGTACTAGCAGACACTGCTCTTCTGTAGAGTAAAGCATGTCCAGAAGAGACACTCCTGTCAGAGTAACTTTAGCATTTCCACTCTGGTCTGTAAAAAGGATTCATTTTCTCTGTTGCTCTGACCTGTCCTATAGAAACACTTAGGGCAGGAAGGGGTGATATCAACCATTTGTGGAGACAAAAAGAAAGAGAAAGCTTAATATTACTTTAATATTTGGTTTAAATTTCAAATACAGTCTAAGGACAGTTGTGGTGTGGGAGTGTGGTCATTTTAAATAAGCAGTGTCTTATGTTGTTCTCATTTGTAAAGTTCATAGTAACTGAGAGGAGAGAGCTGTGACTAATAAATAATCAATATCTGCAAGACCATATACATAAAGCAGAATATTAAGCTGACAGAACTCAAGAATCAAAAGAGATTTTGAGACAATTCCCAAACAATCAGGTATTTCCTTTGTTGACAGACCTTTTTTAAAAATCTATCATCCTCTTTCTAAACAATACTTAGTAAGGATGGCTCCAGCAGCAAGCAATTGAAAGAATCTGACACAAGGTTTAGTTTTTCTTATTATTATTGCTGAATATTAGAGAGTAGGGATATTCATTTAATTTAAAATTTCTTTCCTTCCAGGAAAAATATATTAACATAGACAGCTGCATCAGGGTCTTAAAGTATGAGATAAGGCTGGATGGGGGAGCCCTGTTCAATGTGGGCGACCTGTCTCCCAAATTCAGTTCTCATGCTTCATCTTTTAATTTATTCACAACGCCTTTGCAATTCACACCCTCTTATTTTCTCCTGTATAAATTGTATTGGCCCTGCTTATTCCTCTGGTAGCTTCATACTGGTACCAGTTATGAGGTACCCAGAAATGAGACAACAGTGCATCTTCACATTTTATCACCTCGACACACTGCACAAGACTGGCACTTTGGATTAAAACTTAGCATTATGAGTGCAAAAGCCAACAGCTGAGGGGCTTGCATCTCTCTTACCCCCAGTAAATAAGGCTTAGGAAAGCCTTGAACTCCACAGAGACAGACAAAGAATGTAAAGCAACACTTCACATTATGAGAAACAGATCACTGAAAAGTTACAAAAATGGTATCCATAGAGCTACACCAGGTCTCTTTTTGTCCTTAAATAATATTTTACAGAGAATATAGAATCCTTCAGTTTCCCTCCATTTTTAACTAAAGTGGCTACAGTGTTAAAAAAAAGGTCAAATATTTTCAATCAATCAGGCTTACTTTGGTATTTAAAGATAGAAAGGGACTATTTATAGTTTCTTTTATCTTAGCTTAAAAAGTTAAAACTGCAGCTCTGAATGTGGGTAAAATTCTTGACAATTTCTAAGGTAACTGCAGTTGTGTACCTCTGGCTGATTGTCACTTACTCTTTGTTTCTGACCAGAAGGCTCATGATCAACTTCTCAGTCTGTCTACAGCCTCCAGTATAGATTTACTGCTCCATTACAGCCTGTAACTTTGATACCCATAGCATTTAGTGAGGTTGTTAAACTATGGCACTGGCCCTTAATTGCATTAGCCAGCAAATGGGAGATCTTTGGAAGAGTGACTGAGAAAATGCACCAACTGATAAAGAATTTGGATGCAGAACACTCCTATAGGACTCCATGCCTCCCATATTGTCCTCTGTATTTTTTTCTTATTTACTGTGCTTTTTTAAGCTAATTGTTTACCTGGGAAGAAAATTCAGTCAGAACCATGAAAGATAAGTAATCATCAATGTTTGCCAATAACTGAAGAGTAGTAAATAAGGTATTAGCCACAGAACATCAGCTACTAAATGCCTGGAGAGTGGCCAGTCTGGCTGGAAATATGTATTCCTTTTTTTTTAACTGCTGTCATTTATGTCAGTCTTGAATAGATTCTGTTTCACTATGCAGTGGATTACACCCAGAGCTTATGGATATGAATATGGGTTGCTTGCTTTGCTCTCTCTGATCATGCTCCAGTGGTATTAACACTTGGGGTCAATCTAGATTATCCCATGTTTAAAAGATGGCAATTAAACACTTCAGTTCTTAATTTCTGAGAATTTCTTCTTGCTTATCTGAAGAGGTAAAGCAATTGCTCACATAGACTTACTTTGCCAATTTCTTGTTGCTGGTAGTCTGGGTAGTGGTAAGGGGAAAAAGAAATAAGACTGTTGCACAAGTATTCTCCCTTGGATGGGGCAACTGATCTGAACAAGTTGCAAGGAACTTAAAGGTTGAATGGGCGACTTCACTCTTCAGAGACATTTTCTCCTTCTATGTCAAGACTCAGTAGTCAAAATTAGCTAAGATCCATCCCTAAAGCAAAGTCTGGAGTTCAAATTTTACCAGTTGTATGTTCAGGAAAGAGTCTGGTTTGTCATCGCAGGAGGTAAGGGTAGCTGCATGTGAGACCTTCTGGGATACCACCAAGTGAGAAGGAACTTGGGACCCACTTCCAAGCTGGAAGAAAACCACAAAGAAAAGCAGAAGGCTATCTTTAGCATGCCGAGTATATTAGATGAAAAGATGAGATCATCTTATAGGTAAAGGAGATTTTCCTCTAAAATATATGTCTCTGATGTCACCAAGTAGCTGGTGTGAAAACTTGCCCGATGTGTAGTAGCTCAGATATTTTAGCTCACTATTTATTTTTAACCTCAGTATGTTAACTAGGAAGACAGTGTCAGTACTACACAAAATGAAGACACTTTGAGTAAGAAAAAATATTTCAAACAAGTTTAGAAATTATTATGAGAAAAAACTGTATTTAAAATATTGCTCAATCCCCTCTCTAAAGGTACTGTTTTAGAACTCGAACAGGTCTAATCAGGACTGAAAAGGCAGCTTCAAGGGTCCTGACAAAGTGAGCAAAGGGCAAATGAAAGCAAGATGTCTGCTTAGACTCACTGTGTGTGATCCTTTCTAGGGCTGGGCTATGAATTCCGAGCTTGACCATAGCTTTCTGTCTACTTTTCTGAAGGGAGGGATTTTTATCTATAGAAAGAACTTTGTGATATAACTCTGTGGAATGGAGTACATATTTTCCCTATATTAAGACCAGCATAAATCAATGATTTTAGTTTCTAAGATTACATATTTCTTTTCTCTTGTGGAGAAATGTGTGACTGCATGACCAGATAGCAACTACATGTCAGTACCAATGTTACATTTAGGTTTCCAGAATTTATTTACCATAATCTCTGACGGTATGCAAGGAACATGAACTACCCAAGGTTTAAAATCATAGGATTCCAAGATGCCAGAGTGCCTACAAGTACCCTTAGCCATGAAGGTGTTAATGTCTCATCTGCATCTAAGAAGCCCTGCAATTAAAATTAGAACTTTTATGCCTAGTCCCCAGCTTGGTGCTATTCAGAGCTCCTATCTGCATACACTGGGGATGGAAAAGGCCTTTAGAAAGTAAATAATTGAAAAAATTAGGGGGATTTTCGAAGATTGCAGAGCTTCCCTTTAGGACCAGTCCAGGAGCCCTGTCCTTCTGTCAAAGTACAAATTACCCCCATATGGTGGTGTCCGTTCTCTCAACTGTAATTTATTCATTATGCAGAGTGCCGAATACCAAATGGTGAAAGCACAGCAGCAGAACAATGAAACAGGCTTAGGAAGCTAATAAGTGTCCAATCAATGAGAACCTAATGAACTATAACATGTAATACTTTATAAGGCATTCAAATTAAAAAGGGGAAAAAAACCAACAATGATGCAATATCAATTTACTTATTCCAAGTCTGATCAAATAAATTAAGCATCATCCTCCAAAAATACAGCCATAACTGACATTTGGGGAGGGGGATGAGTGGAAGGTGGGATCAAGACAAAATTCCTTTAAGAACATAATTACGTAATAACCACTTGTCCTTATTTAATGTAGGCTCTTTGCACCAAACCCTTTGGGTGAGGTAGTAAAAGGGGGNNGTGTGAAGGGTGAGGGGTGGGGGGGGGGGGGGTGTTCAGTACACAACTTTTTCCCCTCTATCCCAAGAGCCTTATTTTAGTGTGAGTCCCATTTCCGCCTTTGCCAAAAAACTCCCAGATCCGATTCTGTAGAAGTAATAATAATAATAATTAATAAATCATGTGCAAGGTAATCTCAGGAAGGTGTTCTGTCCTTCCTAAGCAACCAATATGCGGAACATCTTCTGGATAGAGCTGTTTTCAATGAAATGCTGGCAAGGAAGTTATTAACTCCTTCCCCAAGATAAGGAGGTGACGGCAGAGATCCAGGTATCCTGTCTGACAGAGCACACCACTGGCTTTCCTGTCTGCTGGGCTACACAGTCAAGAATCTCTGTCCTTCAGTCTTCTTCCACTGAGACACCCATCTGTAAATGAGAAATTTCAATTAATGTGTCACTGAATTATTGTTTCTGCATATTTTTTATAAAAAGCTTGTTGTGGGTTTTTTTGTGGTGGTTGTTGGTTTGGGTTTTTTGTGTAATTTAAGTTCCCTTAATCCATTTTATATTGGCTTCTATTGCCTTCCCTGACAGAAAAGGTGCCAACAAGACGGTTCATTCTCGTCTCAGCCAGCTACACATATTAGCAATTCTCACAGCAGTTGCCAAGTACAGCTGTACGTCCTCCTCTTCAGGAGTGGCTGTAGTTTTCTTTTTCCACAGCAGTTGACATTAAGTGTCTTCTGTGTTTCCTGCTGCTCCTGTTCACCCGTGATAGCAGTTAGTGTCAGCTTCACTATCTCTCCATTTCTTCTTCTGTGTGTGCCTCCTTCTTCTTGCAACTATCTCCATTAAAAAGAATAAAATAAAACTCTATTTTCATCTATAATTCTGTGCTTAAATTTGATGAAAGGCGTTTTGGGCTCCAGACTTCTGGTTCCATGTCTGCCACTGGCATTGTGGCCTTTTGCACCAGTCACATGAAGTCTTTGGGTCACACTGCAGGAGCCTTGTCTGTGGCACAGTGCTGTTTATGAAAGCAGAAACCTGAATTATGTGTGCCTTCAAACACATGGTCATAAAAACTTTTGATGCTGTCATCCCCAGATGGGCAAACAAGCACTATTCTTAATAATCGTGCATTTCTTAGAGCTTTCTTATCCTGCGTTAGTAGAAAACCAACAGCAACGAAACCCTGCCAAGTGGTCAGAGTTACAATGTGTCCGTGTTATTTCCATAAGCACCACAGTGTACAACCACTGAAGTAGGGGACTTCTGGGAACTAGAAGCAACCCTATATGATATAGGACAAATCTCACTTTTCCATCAGTAAAAGGAGGCAAAAAAATGGATATTGTGTGCATTTGTCTGGATAGCTGTTTCAATAGAGTGGCCCTAAGAAGGGTGCTCAGCATTTCAGGAACACCGTGGGATATTTAAATTACTTAAAAGCCTGGCTAAGGACTTCACATCAGTGAGATTTCCACCAATCCAAGGAAAACTCTTGAAAAATCTAATCAAGTCTTTCCCAGTCTGTCTCATATTCATACAGCAGTAAGACAAAAGGATGCAAATGCATCAAACTCTGCTTTGGAGTCTGACTGTAAGAAATAAGTTATTATTCTTTGGATTTTTCTTTTTTTTTTTTTTTACAGTTCTGTGTTATTTGTCGGCTCACAGATCTTTCTTTTTCTTTCCGACACCTCACACTTTGGCATGACAGTCTCAAAGCAGCTACGAAGATTACATTAACAAAACTCACTCAGCAATGCAGGTGCAGTAAAACAAAAATGAAAATGAAACCAACAAAAAACAGGAGAAAAAAACATGACAGAACTGCTTTGTTTCCCAAATTATCATCATGCAGTCCAAACGTGGAGAAGCAGCAAACAGCTATCGCACTGTGGATAATACAGAAAAGCTCTTCTTAGAACAATGGAAGCAGCCTCCTGTTTTCAGAACGTGAGCTGTCAGTGGGAATTAATGTCCGTCAGATCTTCCTCATCGCCTAGTGTTTCACTGCTGGGCTGACCCAGAAGGTGTGCTCACAGGGTCAAGGGGGAAGGCAAAGCACAGAAGATTGTAACGCATCCAGTTTAAAGAGAGTATTATTACACTAAGTTGTCGGTTTTAACTGCCCTTGAGGGACTGGAGTGGAATCTCAGTCCCTTTTTAATGAATGAAAGTTTTGCCTGTAACAGTAAAAGCAGAATAAATACTTTTAACTGTTTGACTTGGCTCTTTTATTTTTAATTATTATTACCTTTTTAAAGCCAGCAGCAACACATAGGGTTAAAGATGTAAAATCTCTGCATGCCGCAATAAAACTGATACTGAAATAGTGTCCCCCTACTGTAGGAGGAATCTGCAATCAGGACTTCCAAGCACATGCAAAAAATAACTCTTGGATCAGTCTTCTTGTCTTCCAGTAGACTTGGCAAGAAAGACAAGCCATATGTGAAGCCAGCCATATATCAGTTATGTGGTCTTAGATATTTGCAATAAAACAAAGGACTCTGCTGTCAGCTCTCCTGATTTCATGAAGCCTTTACAGCTCACAGCAATGTCCCTTTATCAAAAGCCACAAAGTTATCCTTAGACATGTGCATTTCTTAGGGAAAATATTCTCTGAAATAGCTATTTATGATTAAATCCATCAGGGAAGGGGAAGACATGAAAGGACCTAATACAGCCAGTTTCAGCCATGCTGAATGCATCTAGATATAACAAGTGGGTATAAAAACAGTTAAAAGGAAAAGAAGTAAGATTGGGGGCTGGAAGAGGGCAGAAGAATTAAAATACACATACACAAGACAATAAGATCAAGAAGAAAATCTGTGACAGTGATGTGGATGCCCTGGTAAATTAAGTGGAACTAAGACTTCACCCCTGAATTCCTCCTGGCCATTTATTTGGACATCATTAGCTGGCAGTTTCATACAGGGATCATGTTAGTAGTGGGTTCAAAGGAAGAATTTCAAAACAGTGCTTTTCCCCGCTAATTCTGGGTGGACAGCCTGCACGCAAGGAACCAAAAGGAAGGCTGGGGAATAGTTCAGGGTGAGCCACGAAGTGAGGTCAGGAGCTAATGAATAGCTGACACCCCAGAGTTGCAAAACCACGTGGATATGAATGGCCCTATGCGTATGATTACTCACATATGTGAAGTTCAGTGTGCATTCAAGCTCAGAATAAGAACTAGTAGTTTTATTTGATGTACTGGTAAAATGAGTCAGGGAAGGGATTTTAAAATGAAGTGATGTGATTATGGCACTTTTTTTCTGAACTGACCTTACCAAAAAGGCTTAAGAGATTAGAATTTTTACAAAAATTCATAGGGTGTATTATAGAACAGCAGTAATGGCTGTGGCAAATAGTTTGTGTGAATTTCAAGACTATAATGACAAATGCTGATTTTTTAATCAAGTATTACTTACTATTACATTATAAACAACAGTAAAATCCCAATGGACAGATTAGCATTTCTGTTCACTTTGAAATACTTTTTTATAGTGTTCTTTTTGGGCAGACCCTGAGTTTTTAAAGCGTTTGAGCTTTCTAGGTCCAATTCAGAGACGTGGTTCAGCTAACTTTAAGTATGTGATTTGTTTCTCTGGAATTAGTGGCTTACAAACATGTATGTGCTTAAGGACCTTGCTATGTCATCCAGGTTGTCTTTTTTTTTCCTTTATAAAAATGTAGAAGAGAAAAAACTATAATAAAAAACTAACTAAAAGTTGACTCCCCTCCCACCTTTTTTTTTTAATCCCTCTATATGAAATTTTTGCAAGTAATCTTTTTAATCAGTTTACGGGTTTAGACACCAGTGAAATATTTGCTTTAGAATAAGCAGCTCTTACTAATGTCCTGCTCAAGATCATGCTGTTTCTGTGGACTCAGTACTTAAAAGTCTAAGGGCTCTTATTCAGGGATACTGCTACTGCTACAGCTAAATTTATAATTTATAACTCTAGACAGGGCAACACATTCTATTATACAAATATTTGAAGCTATCACAAGGAGAGGAATAGTTTAAAATAATCCTTCACTCAGAAGTTACACTTGCAGCTCTTTTCAGTTACTTTTCTTTATTTCACCACAGGGGAACAGTTTCAGGGAATTATTATACTAACCATACTATTAAAAACGAGCCCTGGAACTCCACCCCACCCCAATAAATATCATTTAACTTTCATTGTTGTGGAAATATGTAACAGACGAATCAAGAAGGTTTTTTCTTTTTTTCCTTCTCACAAAGGTATGAAAATATTAGCAAATGCTCAGATCTCCACTACTCAAAATATTATGGGTCAGATCCAAGCAGAGTGGAGAGGTCAGTGCTCCATCATCACAGATTTATATCATTATGAGCTTTAGGGCATAATAGCTTGTGAGGAAGCTTGGTTAAAAGATGGGAAGGAAACCTGAAAAAAGTTAATTACGGCAGGCAGAGCACTTGACAGTTCCTTTTCAATGTGATTCAGCTCAGCTGTGAATGCCGTTGTATCCTCAGCACAAAGATCCTGCTCACTGCCATGCTACTTTCTGTCACCCCAAGGCTGTGGTGTGGTTCACCCACAAGAATGGATCCCAAACCCAAATGCTGTGTGTTTTCCAAAGGGTGCACCTGCTTTGCTGTGTATCTGGTGCTTAGAGCTTGCTGTCTGAAACCTTAACACCCAGAAACTTGTTTTGACAGTTTGGGTTATGTTCGTTAGGGAGACCAAGGACTGAATATTTCTTGGGGGGGTGGGGAGGAGAGGGGAAGAAGCACAAACAAAACAAAAACTTAAGCCTGTGACTAATTGGCTGAAAGGATGTGAGCAATTCGGCTCCACTTAATTGAATGTGGGCTCAAATTAAAAAGAAAGAGTAATTGCCTNTGCTTTCTAACTGCTGGCTGCTTTCCAAACATTTCCTGATCAGAAGACCTGAAAATAGTACTTTATTTTTCAATGTAGAAGTAAAGAATTTTTGCATTTGGAGCCAAGCCTGTATATTTTTACACAAATTTTCCATTGATTTTAAAAAGAGCTTCAGCTGAGCAAAGCCATACCTGAGTTAAACATGAATAACCAAGGAGTAGAGTCAAGGAATTCACCCATGAAAATACAGAGCTCAGTTATGAGGCCTTTTTAAATACAAATAATGAATTAAATTGTTTTGTCTGCACAATGACATTGCCATTTATTCTTTATATCAAAGCAGCATCCACAACTTCTAGCCCTATTGTGCTATGCACAAAAACACAGAACAAAAGAAATGTCCTACCTCTCAAAATACTTCGCTGCAAGAGCAACAAAGACCCTTTGTTTGCTGTTTAAGTAAGATTGGTGGACATCATCTCTAAGCAGAAGCTCTGAGAATCAGCCTTTCCATCCTCTTCCAAACACGCATATGCACATTTTTCACACAAGTCTGCTACAGTAAAAGGACCCCTAAAGAAAAGAATCGAGCAGAGCAAAAGGAAAATATTACTTTATATTAATAACAAATGGAGTGCACAATGCATTCCACATACAAAGGTTACCCATTTATGGAGCTGGAAGCCAAGGGCATTTTAAAACTTAAAGATCCCTTAAATAAACATTGGTTTAAGTAGGAAGAAAATATTCTTAGCTCAGCAGGTAGTTGGTATCTAAATCACATTCAGACTTCACATAAATACACATGTCAAAGCATTTATCTAGTAATAAAAAAACAACTCTTAAGGAATGCAGTTCAGATAGGGAAGTGTCAGTTATTTTGCACATTTCCTATTTCCAGCTCATTAGTTTCAGCTTTTGACAGGGGTGGAGCTGAAAGAGGGGGTCAGAAATCCTGTGGAGGTTTTTCTCTCCTCCCAATTTCACATGAATAAACAGAGGGAGGGAGTCCCCTGCCTGTCTGCCAGGCTCCAGGCTCTTATCTATCATATTTAGATGCTAGATGCTGTCAGATATTAGATAGCGATGCCTGTAGGTATTGCCAGTTACTGGGAAATTAAACCTTTCCTTTCCTTTCCCAAACTGACTTTGCTTTAGGAGTAGGTTTGGACATCGTTCAAAAAATGTTGATGTCCAGACGAAGGTGACAGGATTATATTTCTGTCATTCATTACTTGCATCTGATTTTTTTTTTTTCTCACTCTGTCCATGGTCTCTTAGCAGCACCCCATCTGCATCTTTTCTTTCGCCTACATTCTTACATTCCTCTCAAATCCAGATCCTCCCACTCCAGAAGTGGTAGGTTTAGATTTACACTGCTGATTTTTGTTTAAGCTCTCCTCATGTAAGAAACCTCATTGAGTATTAGAAATTCTTAGAAATTCTGTGTTTTCAAGATTAGAGCCAATAAAAAATAACCAATTTTCCTTGATTTCTCCCCAAAATATTTCAGAAATGAAGGTGTTCCTCTAGGGAAAAGAGGCAGTGAATGTGAAAAGGATTTCTACCTGACTCTAATTCTTGGAAAATGTCCCTGTGATCACTAACAATCAAGTAGCAATTACCACCCTTGTGCTAGAAGTTACACCCGTGTAAGCTGAGATAAGATAACCACGTGGGCACACTTTTCCCTCCCAGGAGTAAAGCAAACCTAGCCATCATAAATTGCAAAATGAAAGCATGTGTGCAGTCAGCTACTGTATTTCAGCTGAAGGTTGGTAACTTCCAGCTGATGGAAGGTAACTTAAGACACTCTGTCTGCCATTACCCTAGCACACAGTCTAAACACTTTGGAGTAGTGCTTTAAGTGATGTAGTTTAACATTATTCCCACATGGTTTATTCTTTCTTTCATAATCTTACCTGCATAGGCACAAGCCTGGTCTGTTTTTAGTGGGATCCATTAAAATAACACCTAAAACTAGAATAAAATGTGTGTGCATATTTATGTGTGCATGTCTTCGTGTGTGTGTATGTGTATAGAGCTGTGTGTTTGGTTTACACAGGGTAAAGACAAAAATACAGCATGTCCCTTTGAATCTGAGAGATCTCAAAGGATACTTTACACTTGTGGGATCACCCACACCTTAGGATCACCTTTTGAAAAAACTTGATGTGGACCTTGAGGTGCTTTTACTGCACTATGCATGAAATACTACAGCAAAATGGATGGCTTTGATTTGATTTGATGGTCAGGTGGAGTTTCAGAGGTTCATATCACATTCCAGACTTGCTCATATGATTCTGCTCCTAAAGTCTGTATGTTTTTGAAAGGAAGGAGAATTATGACTTCTTTTAAAACCATTCTCTACATAGGGANGCTCAAATTAAAAAGAAAGAGTAATTGCCTTTGAAACTTTGCATTGCAGATTGCTGGCCTCTTCTATACATTAAGTGAAAGCCTTCGAACACATGTGTCAGTGGTGTTGCTGACAGGAACCCAAATATCCTGTTATATGCATCTGCATTCAGAGGATTTCATTCTAGAAAGGATTAGCCTGCATTATATTGATGGTTTCATTTACAAGATGAATTTTCATGAAAAAGGTGTCCTGATTTTGGCTGGAAATTTCAAATCAAGACCATGCTTTCTAACTGCTGGCTGCTTTCCAAACATTTCCTGATCAGAAGACCTGAAAATAGTACTTTATTTTTCAATGTAGAAGTAAAGAATTTTTGCATTTGGAGCCAAGCCTGTATATTTTTACACAAATTTTCCATTGATTTTAAAAAGAGCTTCAGCTGAGCAAAGCCATACCTGAGTTAAACATGAATAACCAAGGAGTAGAGTCAAGGAATTCACCCATGAAAATACAGAGCTCAGTTATGAGGCCTTTTTAAATACAAATAATGAATTAAATTGTTTTGTCTGCACAATGACATTGCCATTTATTCTTTATATCAAAGCAGCATCCACAACTTCTAGCCCTATTGTGCTATGCACAAAAACACAGAACAAAAGAAATGTCCTACCTCTCAAAATACTTCGCTGCAAGAGCAACAAAGACCCTTTGTTTGCTGTTTAAGTAAGATTGGTGGACATCATCTCTAAGCAGAAGCTCTGAGAATCAGCCTTTCCATCCTCTTCCAAACACGCATATGCACATTTTTCACACAAGTCTGCTACAGTAAAAGGACCCCTAAAGAAAAGAATCGAGCAGAGCAAAAGGAAAATATTACTTTATATTAATAACAAATGGAGTGCACAATGCATTCCACATACAAAGGTTACCCATTTATGGAGCTGGAAGCCAAGGGCATTTTAAAACTTAAAGATCCCTTAAATAAACATTGGTTTAAGTAGGAAGAAAATATTCTTAGCTCAGCAGGTAGTTGGTATCTAAATCACATTCAGACTTCACATAAATACACATGTCAAAGCATTTATCTAGTAATAAAAAAACAACTCTTAAGGAATGCAGTTCAGATAGGGAAGTGTCAGTTATTTTGCACATTTCCTATTTCCAGCTCATTAGTTTCAGCTTTTGACAGGGGTGGAGCTGAAAGAGGGGGTCAGAAATCCTGTGGAGGTTTTTCTCTCCTCCCAATTTCACATGAATAAACAGAGGGAGGGAGTCCCCTGCCTGTCTGCCAGGCTCCAGGCTCTTATCTATCATATTTAGATGCTAGATGCTGTCAGATATTAGATAGCGATGCCTGTAGGTATTGCCAGTTACTGGGAAATTAAACCTTTCCTTTCCTTTCCCAAACTGACTTTGCTTTAGGAGTAGGTTTGGACATCGTTCAAAAAATGTTGATGTCCAGACGAAGGTGACAGGATTATATTTCTGTCATTCATTACTTGCATCTGATTTTTTTTTTTCTCACTCTGTCCATGGTCTCTTAGCAGCACCCCATCTGCATCTTTTCTTTCGCCTACATTCTTACATTCCTCTCAAATCCAGATCCTCCCACTCCAGAAGTGGTAGGTTTAGATTTACACTGCTGATTTTTGTTTAAGCTCTCCTCATGTAAGAAACCTCATTGAGTATTAGAAATTCTTAGAAATTCTGTGTTTTCAAGATTAGAGCCAATAAAAAATAACCAATTTTCCTTGATTTCTCCCCAAAATATTTCAGAAATGAAGGTGTTCCTCTAGGGAAAAGAGGCAGTGAATGTGAAAAGGATTTCTACCTGACTCTAATTCTTGGAAAATGTCCCTGTGATCACTAACAATCAAGTAGNCTTAAGACACTCTGTCTGCCATTACCCTAGCACACAGTCTAAACACTTTGGAGTAGTGCTTTAAGTGATGTAGTTTAACATTATTCCCACATGGTTTATTCTTTCTTTCATAATCTTACCTGCATAGGCACAAGCCTGGTCTGTTTTTAGTGGGATCCATTAAAATAACACCTAAAACTAGAATAAAATGTGTGTGCATATTTATGTGTGCATGTCTTCGTGTGTGTGTATGTGTATAGAGCTGTGTGTTTGGTTTACACAGGGTAAAGACAAAAATACAGCATGTCCCTTTGAATCTGAGAGATCTCAAAGGATACTTTACACTTGTGGGATCACCCACACCTTAGGATCACCTTTTGAAAAAACTTGATGTGGACCTTGAGGTGCTTTTACTGCACTATGCATGAAATACTACAGCAAAATGGATGGCTTTGATTTGATTTGATGGTCAGGTGGAGTTTCAGAGGTTCATATCACATTCCAGACTTGCTCATATGATTCTGCTCCTAAAGTCTGTATGTTTTTGAAAGGAAGGAGAATTATGACTTCTTTTAAAACCATTCTCTACATAGGGATATAGGTGAAACAAATGACCCATGATATTTTTTGCTAATCAGTAGGACGGGACTTCAGTCTGCATTAACTGGTAAACTAGCTGCAGCAACAAAGGCTACAGCCTGTGTAATTTTTCTTTTGGGCTCAAATCTCAAATTTGTTGTGCGGCACCATCATAAAGGTGGTGCAAATTCCTCCCAGGGTTTTGTGCAATTACTAAATATGGCAGCAGTGGAGATCTGGAGAGCTTTTATGACTTTTCTCTTTCACACACCCAGGAGATCAGGAGTCTGCCCATTGTGGCTGATGAGGTATTTTAGTGTGCATGAATGCAGAAATAGACCTAAAAATAGATTTATCCTTAAGGAAGAAAAGTTTTGGTGATATAAATTTATCTTTATTTGAGAGTAAAGCATAGACAGCCGCTCATCAGTCATACAAGATTATCATTAGAAAAAAAAGAAAGGCAAATAGGTACCCCACTGATTAAATGAAGACAAAACACTAAAGCAAAGTTGGACACAAAAATTATTTGGTGCCTTCCTTGTTTTGAGTTTTCAACTGTCCTGTTCAGATTGTGAAGCTAACAGTAGTTAATAAGAGAGTAAGTGAACCAAACATGAATAACACTTAGTTTAGAGCCCATCGGATGGCAAGATGAGCCATGTCTCATAGGTGTTGTGGATGCTGAGTTCAGTGCAGAAGATGCTGACCTAACAGTAGCAGAAATATAATCCTGCCACTGTTGATCATTCTTCACAAATTCCCAGCTGGTTGTTTGATATGCAACTCCAAAAAGTTATCGTCTTTCCCCATTTTTTTTTCTTCTCTGTTAGCCAATAAAGTGAAACCATAACATCAGTGTTGTTTGAAAATATATTTATGTTTGTTTTCCCTATAAAAAGAGATAATAATGTTATGTTCCAATAATATTAAGTTGCAATGTTATTTGCAAGATTGCAGAGCTTTTAATTTTCTGATTATTTCCACAGTGGGAGTTTCAGCTCAATTTCTACCAAGACACT
The DNA here is from genome assembly GCA_013401275.1 of Pandion haliaetus. Lineage (NCBI taxonomy): Eukaryota > Metazoa > Chordata > Aves > Accipitriformes > Pandionidae > Pandion > Pandion haliaetus. The sequence continues at coordinate 17,855 of VYZV01004294.1, read as the reverse complement.
TCTATCTGTTTCGGTTATTTTTTTATTACAGCTAGAAGCTACAATAATTGCCTTTAGTGTATGAAAACATGACTGAGGAGACAATTGTTGTCCCTAAAGACTAAAATCATCAGCATACATTTTTGATGTAAAATTTTTGTAAATTAATTGCAAGGTCCTATAAATATTATATTTACTAAAATTGTGTTGTCTGCTGTCTTCAAAGAAACAATCTTTTTTTTTTTTTTTAAACTATGCTTCATACACAGTACATTTCCTGAGGCAGAAAACAAAAACATGGAACAAAATATTAGCCTTCTACTTTTGTAATTTTACATTCTACTACTTTTCTTTCCAAACTCTGGAGATTCTTTGTAATATAATTCTGGAAAGATACAGAAAAAAATCAGTAATGTTCTCAATAATCAAGCCCCATTTTCAGTTGATGAGAAAATTAAATATCCATCCCAAATGATAAGGCAGTGGTTTTACATTTGATTTGGTCACAAATCAAGAAAAAAATTCAAAATGTCCAACATTTTGTGGATTTTTTTTTTCCACAGTTTCTATTCAGAAATGATAAAATGAAATCTTTTCAATATCTTCTAATGAAAACGTTTCAACTTGAAGTGCTCTAATCCACAGTTATATCTTGGAAAAAATTATCTATAAGACTTTTAATGGAATTATCCTCTACAGCCCCCCATAGAGGAACCTGACAGACTGTCCAGGACCTGGAACTACAGTTGTCAAAAGTCTCTGAAAGAACTTGGGTAGATGCCAAGATTAATAAGCCTGATTAAAATTATACTACTTTATTTCCATTTTTCCTGGTAGAAAAATAAACCATAGTTAGCTTTTTACTGTGAAAAAAACCAACTGGATTTTGATTTTAAAAAAAAATAATCTTTAACTAGTCTCTAACATCTTTTCAGAGGTGTTAGCTCTCAGTCCGGTGTGTCCTGTGTAACCCAGAGGTACAGAAATTTCATGTGATTTATGGGTACATGGCAAAGCCCTCAAGACATGCAGATTATGTCCTTTTCCTATTGCTGCATTTGTCTGCAGGAGCTACAAAATATTTTAGATAAATAAGCTCACGGGCTTTTTTGAAGGAACTAGGCAGTGCTACAGCTAACATCAAGAGCAGTGGTTAGTTCCAATAGATATTTCAGCAGATTTACTCCAGTCAGAATGATGGTCCTTACTTTTGAGCAGGCAGCACATTGCACTTATATCAACTAGTGTTAGCAAATTTGCTCCTAGAATAACAGTAGAAAACCTAGGAAAAAATCATAACTCAGAAATCCTGCTGTCATAAGAAGACCTGATCTCCAGAGAGGATCAGGGACCAGATTGCACAAACAGCCAGAAATATCTGAGGACATAACTTATGTGTCCTTGACAACTTCAGAAGAGGTCAGCCGGTGGTTTTTTACTTATTTGTTCACTTTTGAAGCCACAGTACCAGAAGGTCCCTTTCTGAGCTAGTGATAGTAACACATTTTCTCACATACCAGTGGAGATTGGTGTGGTAGAAGGGCTCCAGCTCACCTGCCAGCACCAGCAGAAAGGTGGGTGTCTTCTGGAGCATGGGCCCTGCCATAATACCATTGCGATCAAGCTCTCAACATGATTTACACACTCTATGGGATTAACCAATAATATGCTGATTAGCCAATAACTATTGAATCATCTTTCACTTCAGAGAAGGATCATTGTATCCAACTTGGAAAATGTCGTACTGCTGCCTTCAAACCATTACCACTAAACAAATTGCTGTATTTCAGTGCTGATAAGTGCTCTATGGTATTTTAGCCCAAGAAGAAGTTTATATCTATATCTGTGAAAATAACTAGGAACAGAAATAATAATTGAATCCTAAGTGATTGTGTATCATCTGTCTGCATTCATATTTCAGCATTTAAACATGTTTCACAACCTAAGAATATGAAAGGGTTAAACAACAGCAGATTTCCTGTGTTAGATAACTTAATGAAAAACATTCAGGGTGCTTTTTAAGAACAGACTCATACTGTTGGATCATAGTCTTTGGTATATCTTTTTTTTTTCACAGGGAAAATGTAGGCAAGACAGACTTTGCTATAATTCTTCCTAATTGCTCTAATGCATTTCATTTTATTTTAGTGTTTTCAGTTTATAAAAACAGTTAGCATCAGTTTGTTTCCAGTTTTAATGGAGATAAACTCCTTCTTTTCCCCCTGAAAAACTTCACAATATGGTTGGAAATGTCAGCAATAATTAGACAAAATGCTTGTGAAAACATAAAATAGAAACAATACATCTTTTTATAATGGAATCAGTTTGTCTGATTATCTCAAACAATGTACATTTCCAACTGCCCAGGAGGGTCATTAGAGCTTATGAAAATCAAACTCTGTTTTTTCTGCTTCATACATCATGGACAACAATATTGTCTCCAGGATCATTATATATTGTCTGGCTTTATAAATATATGTTAGACTTTCTTGAGCTATGGTGAACCTGGAGCGTGAAATGCATTCAAAAACAAAAACAACAGAAAAAAAAATGTTATTAACTAAATAACTGTTACATAGAAATTATGGAAGGAAAGATAACCTCACTGAATACAGTACTCATGGGACTTTGTTTCAGTTCTGTCTTCAGTCACAGATTTCCAGTATAACTTCAGGAAAGTCATTTCTACCCTATGCACATTGAGGGCTATTTGTCCCTTAAAGAGATGGTTGTGACAGTGCTCCCTTCTGAGTTCCTGTCTACATGTGAAGTCTAATTCAGAAGTTTCTGTTATTCCTTTGAGACACACTCAGAGAATAGACAAGAGTATTGCTTCTACCTTTTTTCCCATTTGTAGAAATGGGGCTGGCTAATATTCCCCTACCCCCACTGGAGAGCTTGTGGATGCAATCCATTAGTGTCTGAGAGGCATTCAGATACCGTGATGACAAGGGCCATTTAGTGAGTAAATATCTGGATGGAGCAGGAGAAATTCAGCTACAGTTACCACTTTACACCACAAATATTTTAGTGCAAAAAGACAAACAGGGGAAGTCTGATAAGTTTATCCTATGATCAATTATTATCCTGCACTCTATGAAGCTGGAAATCTATTTAAAAGATTACATTTCCACCTGTTTAGCTTGTTTTCCTATAAGTGTTGCAATAAGCTTGCTCTGCCCTGTGGTTTAAGCATCTTGCTCTTTCTCAGTGATCATGGGTTTTCAGTCCTCACTTGTGTCTTTCAGATTCAGCGACAGTGTCACCCAGCAGGATGGAGTTCTAGGAATGCTGCTGCTTCGTTTTGAACAGGGTCCTATTATATCAGCTGCCGAAGTGCCCAAGGAAAAATTGAAACTTACAGCAAAAGTGTAACAACATGCAACAATTTCATAAAAAATGATATGTTCTAAACCTTTCACAAATATAAAAATCTGTTGAAGATCTTAAGCTGTGTCTGGAAAATGTGGTTAAAAAAAGCAAGTGCATTACAAAATCTGCTATAACCAAAGCAGGTATTTCTCTTCTGTAATACTAGTGCACATATGCTCTTGTTAATACAAGCAAATGCTTACTGATAATGAACTCTCTGTATTGGTTGCAATGTTCTAGCCCAAAGTAGACATGATGCTAAAAACTATTTTTAAAACGTACGAAGGAATTAATAAATAAAATCCTTCTGCTACTCCAAATTTGCAGTGAAGCAATTCCTTTCAGCCAAGCCTTCAGTATGATATACTGGAGCACATTTTCACTGCTGGTGACTGCAGCATATTTTCTGTGGCTCTCCATGTATTCTAACACTACTCAGGGTTAGACCTACCCTACCAGAGTAGGTTTATTTGAAGGAGGAGGAGGAGGAGGGCTAAGGGACCAAGGTCTCTCCACCCTGCTCACATTGCCTAATGCTCAAGCCTCCGATAGCATGAGGTGAGAGAAAAGTTGCCCAGCCTCCCAGTTGGAATATGGTTAGATATGCTCCACAAGAAAATGCTAAGGGCTCCATTATCAATCTCAGACAAGGGTTTTGTTCTTAATTAGCAGAAACCAAAGCAATGAAACAGTATCAACATATTTTGTTTTGGTTTGTTTTGTTTCTTTTATGTGTTGTTTTGCTCCTCCAGAAGTTGCTGAGCAGTTCTTTTTAGTCCAGTAATTCCTCAGCTGGTAACACATCTCAGTCAGGGTCACAGGCCCAAACTTTATTCCACCTGCATGCTCATATATTTCTTGACCAGTGAAATGCAGATTCATTGCCAGAATAAGCACAGATTTTGCAGATTGGAACAGCAGAGAAGGAGTCACAATTCTCTCTCTTGTGTCTCCTACAGCATGATGTAGCACAGAAAGGAAAGCCCAGGGAAAAAAAACCCAGACTGAGACCCCAAGGTCCTGTAGACAACATTTTCAGACTTCATCATCAAAATAAAGATTTTACAAATCACCAGTCAACAGCTCAAATCCACCAGAAGCAAAAGGCCAAGTTTGGGCCATGGTGCAGATTCACACATGAGGCTTCCGCATGGTAAATAGCCAGTGTTTGCAAAGACACACAAGAGAAACTGCTGGAAGAAATATCAGCTGGGAGGGCAGGCCAGTTTTCTTAGCTCACCAGGGCAGACTGAAACAACAACGAATGACACAGAGGAATGGGGCATGAATTTTCACCTTGTGTACTGGTACTGCAGTGGAAAGGACATAACACAATCTCCTGACAAGGTGATTGTCCTCATGCCCCTAGCTGAAATCTGTGACTATGTCAGGACTCGATCGCAGGTCCCTGTTCTCTGCCATAAATACGAGCCCGCCACAGTTCACCAGCCAGCCCACTGCTCTGCATGCTTTATTCTTTGAGAGACAGAACCTCAAGAAGCTCAGCTGTAACATTTTCCCATCAGCCTCATTTTTCCATGTCATGTACTTGTTTCTGATATTTTTCCACTTGTGTTATTTGCTTGCTGAAGCTACTTGTGTTATTTGCTTGCAGAAGCTGCTCCATTCATGGAGTTCAATATATGGTGTTTGCCATCACAACAATTTGATTCTAGTTCTAATTATAGCAACAAGCTGCTTTCTTGAAACATATTATGGGTGTTTCATTATTTTAAATTGTTATCTTCCATATTAATTATAGAACCAGTTGATCTTTTCTGAGAAGCCAGCAGCTGCAAATTGCCCCCTTTTAAATGTCTCATTTTAATAGGTGAAACATCAGGTAAAAATCAAATTGAGTTGTAATGTAATTCTCCAGAAGAAGATATGGAAGTTACAACACATTGCCTCCAGATTCCATAGGGTTACACTATTCAGATGTACTCAACTATATCCTTTAGTATAGATCATAGCAAACCTCATGCTGCACAGCTCAATTGCAGACACAAAGCCCCTAAATAAATCACACAGCAATGGCAACATTACTAACAGGACTATCAGAATCAAAGGAAGCAGGGGGATGCATTTGAGAAGAGTCTACATCATTATTCTGCATGATTTGTTTATGGTATTGTTGGAGAGATTGTATCTCCCCCTTCCTTTCCCTAGTCCCTCTAGATTAAGAATGGGAAAGAAAATAGAAACAAAACTCCAGGAACAGCCTGTACACTATAGTCCTGCAATCGTAAGGACTGGTGGTCTGGTACGTATTACAAAGCATTTTACTAAACTCACTCACTCATCATCTTTACTCTCCACAATTCAACATTTGAACTTCTGTCAGTTTTCTGCTATCACATATTTCTAGCCAGTGTTCAGTGTGATCCCTGAACAGAGCACAGCACAGCACATTGAGCAGTTACTAAGACTGCTGACACTAACATCATACTTTTGGCCATATTTACTCAAAAACCTCTTCAGTTTTTAAGCAGTGATAGAAAATTACTCCTATTTATAAAATGCAGAGTAGTGAGAGTTTCCAATGGGGGATGGACTTTTCCTTCCCACTAGAACAGTTGTTAAGAATCAGAGAGGCAATATTTATGTTGGAGTTGAAAAATATTCAACTTGCAATGGTAACTTCCTTAGTATTTCTATCATATTTAAAACTAATTTGAATAAAACATTGGGATTTTATTTATCTATTTATTTATCTGTTAGTTTATTTCTTTATTTAGAAACAGTTCTCTAAGGATAGGAGATAAGTTTCATGACCTTGTGAATCTCTTCTGACCTAAATCACTGACACTGTGTCAAAACTTTTCCACCATAAGGTAGTTGGGACACATTTACATTGTTTAAGCATGGAGTTACCTCTTTGCAGTGATTAGGATTTGGCCAGTTATGAATGTGCTTGGAAGACAGAGGCTCAGCTTCTCAGATAAGTATTGACTACAGATAAAAACTTTTTTTTTTTTTTTTAATGGTATGAATAAAAGCTGGATAACATTGAGATACTTTTGAATAGGAGCTTTCAAAATCCCTTTATTGATCACATTAGACAAACAAGACAGGGAAAAAAAAGAAAAGAAAAAAAGAAGAAAGAAAAAGAAAAGAAAGAGCTGAAAATAAGAGAGAGGGGAAAAAGCCAACAAAAAAATAAACCAAAAAACCCAAACCTCCAAAACCTAGAGCTCAACCAATCAATTCAACATTCTCCCCCAGGAACCAATGAACTGAGAGTAGTATAAATCAAGAGTTTATAATAAAAGACTAATGATCCTTTTCCCCAAAAATCAATAGTACTCCCAAACATGTTTCAACCAATAAAGTAAGATTTTGCAGTGATGAGTAGTCCAAAATACTGCTCTGATTAACCAGATAGTTACAACTATGGTTTTCTGTACTCCCCTTTCATTTTCCCTTTCTTACACGTCCCTCCCACTTTGCATCAGACCAGTTGATATCTCTTCTTCCCTAACTGCCCTCTAGATAATTCACAGAAGCATTTGTCTGTGTGGCCTAGCATTAAACAGAAACTATTAAACCATCAACTCCTATCTCTTCTATAGAATTCATGTGATGTTGACTCCTGCCATGCCTTGCTGTTATGATATATGTAAATTAGGTATTTTAAAGAAGTTGTAAGGTATTTCTCTCACACCCTCAGCACAGTCTCTTGATTTAATCCAGGATGCAGTAAGCCTGTTTTAGTTACAATATGGGAACTCTTCTTCTAATTGCTAATTTTAGCCTTACTAATCTAAGTAGAAATCACAAGGAAAATCCAATGCTCTTTATAATACAGAAACTGAGTTGAAGTTGTGTTGGGTTTGATACATGCACAGCATTTTATGATTTGCTGTTAAAACATACATGAAAGCAACCTGAGGAAAAGTTGGCTGGGGAAAGGAAGAGGAGGGAATCAAACTGTGTGATTGAGGCTTATGAGTGTACTCTGGAGTAATTTCATACTCTATCCTATCACTTTTACTAGAACAATATGCTCTTATTCTTGGAGGCCTAAGCACATGAGCACTCACTCCCCTCTATAAGTAACAGTATTCGGGGTCCCACTGTATTTCATTACAATGATTAACAGCCTCCAGTGAATTTCTACTAAAGCAGTCAAATGCATTGGGAACACTTTGATCATCAGCAGCACATGGCTCATCTTCTGTGGTCTCATTAATGACGTAACTCCAGCCACCATGCAAAATTGCAGTGCTGAGTTGGTACAGGTGTGGTCAGATCCCCTTTCATCTCAGGGGCTCCATTTTCTTCCTAAAACACAGAGGTGACATCAGAAATGTGCCTTTTGACATTGTTTTATCAGCTGGAGTCAACCTGCTAAAGGGGCCAGGCATGTTGTGTCTCCTGACATGGTCAGCAAGCAGTGAACCACACAGGTGTGCGCTGCAACTGCATCCACACTTGGAAACAAGGTGCTTTGGCACCTCAACAGGGCAAAGTATGAGACAATGCTTAATTTCATTCTGGTCTGACCGGATTTTAAAGAACCCTGAGATGCTAGCACTAACTCCATAGGCCCAGAAGCTGGGTGCCACAGCACTTGTACAAGTATCTCTACTTTAACCCTAATACGGCTTCTGTTTTCCATCCTGAGGCACTGGGCTTTGTACAGCTCCCTTCTGTAAGTGCTTGCAAATTCCTGCTTGCTCGCAGGCCATTGAATTAATACATCTGCTGTGTGCACAGGAGTATGCTTTCCTCTTCATAGGCTACGCTGCTTTTCCAGACCTTACTTCACTCAGCCTGCTAAAGCATTTTTCACCTCACTTCCCAAGACATAGCCAGCTTCTGTGAGGCCCGTAGTGACCATGCAGCAGGGTGTAGGGCAGGCGGGAGTGAGGAGTGCAGGGATGCTGAGAAGGAAGATTCCCTCCAACTCATTTAGTCACCCTTGACTAATGCTGTGGGTGTGATACAAGGTCATGGGCATTTACCATCCTGCTGCTTTATGAGAAGAAAATCTGAGGTCCTTGTGAATGAGTAATCTTTATAAAAAAAGAAGTCAGGAGGCAACTATCCAAATAATCTGCTGGTCTGGAGGATACTGACCTCCAGCTGACAACTAACTTGGAGAACTGTACAGCTTTCACGTTAACTAATTCATTATCAAAGTCTTTCTTGTGACAGAATCAAAAATTAACATCGCATTTCCACAGATAGTAAATCAGGACGGGAAAATAAAGCAACTTGACCGAGACCAGTGAGGGCATCACTTTCAGAGCCCAGATGAGAATGAGTCCCTTTTTTTGGTTCATAGTTTATTCCAACGCTTAATGCACTCATTATGTACTCCCTGAAATCACTGAGCTGCAGGCAGTCAGACTGAAAGAAAGCAGTAGCAGCAACAGTGCATTTAGTCCTATGGAGACAAGTTTCTTCCTCTCAAAGGCCAGACTTTCGTGCATGTAGAAAGCAACACGTACTGTTGCAAAGAACACAGAGAGCCAACAGCAGCCATGGTGCCTTTTACTCTTGGTAATAAATGAAAAAAACAGCCATGTAGAATTTATCTTTTAGCACTGACAGTTGTTAAAGACCATGTAACAGTCTGTAATGTGTATAAAATTATTGACATCATATGTGTTTATATTTAGGTTAAACAACTATATTGTTTTTATAAGAGAAAACTGTTTCTGGAAACAATAGGCCAAATTGCTTTTTCTTGCTAAGAACAATGATGCAATGCTGCCAGTACCAACAATTTTTATTACAGAATCAGCTAACTGAAAACACAAGGCTCTTTAACAACATGTATCTTACAAAGCACTCCAATACATGCTGATGCTGTTTTGCTTTGTTTGCTAGTCAAGATGGGTAAAAGCAATTTGTATTTTGCATTTTGCTCATTATTGCACTTTTCCTGTGTGTGCTTCCTCCTGCTTTCCTTTCTCTTTCATGAGGGTAAGTACGCAAAGCCCCACTTCTTGTGAATTTTTCACTATCAGAACTAGTTGATGAAATCAGAGTCAGCTGAAGGGAGGAAGGCAAATCCTCCTGGGATGTGCAAGGGGCCAGAAGGAAAAGAGAAGGGAACTGAGATGTAAAATACACTCTTGTCAACAGAAATAAGCAAGGCTTCCCAAAATTTGGCGATTATGCAGTCACGGTCACCACAGCAAGCATATTCTGAACAGTGTCTTGGACCATCCCATTAAAAAAAAAAAAAAAATACAACTGTAGCACAGTTTGCAACAGGGCTGCATATTTGAGATGTGTTTCAATACCTAATGTTATGATGAGCACAATCAATTCAGATATGCTGAAACTGGGATTGTAAAATAGAGCAAGAGCGAGGAGCCTTGCCATTTGCAATTTAGAGACAGCTTAAAACAAACAAAGTCTTCAACTTTTCACCATAGATGACAGGTTAGAGATTCACCAGATGTGCAGAAGACGCAGCATACTGAGAGCATAAACTGATTTTATATTTAGGTTTAAAATGGATCTCATTGTCACTGAAATGTTAATCACCCAACACAAAAAACACTGGATTTTACAAATACAAAAATTAAGCTCTCGTGCTTGGCACAATAATGAAATATACAGCATTCCTTGTTGTTCTTACCTTTGAACTGCAGGTAACTGTACAGCAATGTTACAGGACAGAGATACACTTGTGAAATATTCACGAGCTGATGTCTTTGCAGCCCCATGGGACCTGTGAAGAGCTCTTTTTTCCCCCACATCTCTCTTTCTGAGTTTAAATAATGAGGAGCAGAAAAGGTATGAGACAACATGTCTGTGTGTCTCCTTTGAAATCTTTTCTTACATTACCTTGTTATCTGTGCTCAAGAGCAGCAGGTATTCCAGCAGTTCAGTGTATCCACAGCAAAAACACCCAGCAAAATAGAGTGCCAAAAGACACAGCTTTCAGTTCCAGGTCCAGTCGGCAAAACAAAAAAACAGTACATGGAGGGAGTGGTGGCACGGCTGAGTGTTTGCGGAGATGTGTTTTTGAAGGGGTGTGAAAGCAGAATTTTTGCCAAAGCAGTTAGTTAGGAAAATAAATATTTATTATCCATTCTGGAAAACCACCACTGTTACCTAATCTGTGCTCACAAAATGCCTTTGTACAGAGTTATCAAACTTCCTTAGTATTACAGCCTGGATCAAAGCCTGACCACCCCAGACACATGAGAGGGCTGGTCCCTCCACTAGTCACAAGGCTTTGGATCATTCTTTTCAGTTTCGCCCTCAGTGATAACTGCTGAGAAATGCCAATCCAGATCCGAATTTGGAGGTTTTTCTATTGTGTTGTAATGTGTATCAGTAAAAACCAATCTGAACCTGGTATGAGGTATGAACTGAGTGGGATTCCACTTGTTTCCACATATCTGACTCAGTCTTGAGTATGGACAAGACTAAAGTCAGACCAGGTTTATCAGATGAATCCACCCTGGCATCCATCAAGACAAGTATATTCCTTTTACAGAGGAGGCATCAGATACTTAATTTCCTGTGCTCCAAGTTTTCTAACCATTTTTTAATTCCTTCTGAATTTAAAAAATGCTTATATAACAGGTACTTTCCCATAATGGCCTTAAAAGCCCTTATTCCCTTTCTTTCATTATTTCAACAGACTAATAGTCATTGCAACACAGGTGACGGTAAATCAAATCAAGTTGAAATGTGGGCCTGACTCATTCTCAGACGATATATGATTTGTTTGCATTACATTATCTTGGAAACTCATAAGCAATGTGCACTAACTGCATGTCCGCACATGGCAAGAAGATAAATGCTCTTAGTCAGTAATATAAAATCTAAATAAAATTACAATTGGGTTTGGATATTAGGATAGCTTTGCAACACCCTTGGGGCATTACTCTTATCATTAGAATTATTTGCATTCGAGTAGTGTCCAGAGATCCTGACTATGATCAGGTTCAAATTGTTCTGGGCTCTGGAAAACGTGGGAAGAGACAAAAGTTTTGGATGCTAAATGATTACAGGCAAAGGGTGGGATAAATAAGGATTGTTATCATCATTTTGTAGAGAACTGAGATGTGAAGATTACATTTTTGTTATATTCTAAGCACAGGCGCAAAGCAATGGTGGAGTCCAAATTCACCTTGCATCCAAAGAGTTTGCACACCAGCCCATGTTTAGGCTCCCACTGGCTTTGTGGGAGTGCTGATAACAGTGGGAGAGACAGCTTGAGTTTACCTGTCCCCAGCTACATACCTACCTACAGCGCAGGCAGCTGGGAACAAGAGTGGCTTGCTTACTCAGTCTGAGGCAACCGCCACATATGCTGTCATGCTGTCCTGTGACACCATCTTCTTAGTCCTGATCAGACAAGTTTGCCTGAGTCCTTCCCGTGAAGGCTTATACCCTTGCAATGTAAGATGGATGAGCAGGTGAGTACAGGAATAGCAAGCTCAGTGTCAGACACCTGAATGACTGCTCAGACAACATGGTGTGTTTGGGGGGTGTTGATGTTTTGGGTTTTTTTTTCCTTCTCTGGGGCAGATGGTATGTCTCCCTTAAGGTCACCAGAAGATCAGAGTGGAGCTAAAAACCAGACAGTTGTCTCCAGTTCAGCATCCAAAAGTTCATCATTCACTTCTAAAGTGAGAATTACTGGAATTACAGCAGTAAATTTTTAGAAAAATAGGACAAGTAGTCTTTCAATCAGTAGGGGAAGGAAGGACTCTATTGAACTCAAAGGAAGTTTCTTTTCAAGTAATATTTCAAGGTGCCCTCCATACATTCTTACAAAATTTTTACAACGATTACACAAACCATCACAATGCTGGGCTGATGAAAGAGGGGGTGGATGTTTATATGCTGCTGTTTCACCCTGTGTTGGCAGGGATAAAAAAATTACAAAGTGATAAGGAGAGATACAAGAGGGAGGAGCAGACATGAGTGCTTGATTATGTGCTTAATTAAGCAATGCTGGCCACATCAAATTGTAGTGAAGTGTGTGTACATCTGTAGCATGTTTTTAGTCCCAGGCAATACATTGGCTACCTGCCTCTGAATGGACAGTGAGGGGGAGATGTTTTCAAAGGCAGAAGTGTTGATTATCCAGGAGAGCTGGATGGTTACCTATTTTTTTTCTTTTGAAGACTGTGTATTATCAGTTAAGATCATGATCTCACCAAGTGATCCAGTCACTCGAAGAAGTAATTGTATTTAGGTAAATGAGACAACAGGCAGGAGCAAGGCTTGCAGACTTAGACCTAAAACAAAAACTCTGGCACACCAGGATAGCAAGGTATTTCCTCCTGTTTAAGTTCCTTTAATAAGAATGCAGATATTTTTTTCTTAACCTTAATAGTAACTCTAGTCATTATTTTTCAATACTAATGTTGTTGTTTTCCTGTAACTTCTATTCTGTAATTCTAGGGGCCCATGTCTAATCCCATATGTAACATGTTTATTAGATGTAATATTTTATCTCTTGGATTCAGTGTCTGACACTATCACTTTGTTCTTATTTCAATAAAAGTGTTTTCCCTCCCCCTCACCTTGTCAGAATCTAATAGTTTTCTTTATCACAATAGAAAGTTAGAAAGGTTTCCCCCTAAAAGACAAAAATGGACTGTATGTATGTGCACTTTAATTCAATTTGTATCATAAAATCCAGACCAAATAAAGTAACTTTATAATATTAGATACTGCCAGAATTGAGCTGGATTTTTTTGTTTGTTGCTTGTTTTTAATATATGGGCATCTAGTCTCAGTAAATCTGTAGCTCATTGGCTTCATTACCTGTATCCTTGGGAACACAGAGAGAAACAGTACCAAATGCTCATGTGATTTCTGGTTTTCTTTGGGAATTCACTATCTGTGTGCTTTAATAAAGTGATAATGCATAGGAACCATTCCAACTTTCCGCGGACAAAAGCACAATATTAGTTGTTTGATGAGAATTCCTCTATGGATGCAAATTCCACATGGATTTTCCCAGGCTTTGTAAATTATTAAAAAATATATATATATTTTTTAGACAATTAGACCATGAATGTTAAAAGGGTTGTAAAGTAATTTATTGGGAATGTGAAACCATGTAGAAAATAAAGACATTTTCATATAATTTTAACTATCATATAATAACTTGTAAGACACAGAAGGCATCTGAAACCTTTGGTATCCAGACACCGAATAGGTTCCTATTAGAAATGTACTCCTTGCAGACCTTCCTCTGGAAGAAAGGACCTCTTTATCTTCTCTATCATATCTGTGTAGTTTTTTGTTAAATGGACAGTCAGAGGGCAATGTTGAATACAGAGGCTGGAAAACACTCATCTTCTTTCATATTCATTTTCTAGACCTTGTCAACATCTGCATAGCTCACCAGTGAAGCTGTTTTTCACGCAATGCACCCAAAGGTTACAACTTATAGGTCATGGATGGGAATTTTCGCTTTGAAATCACTGGGCAGCGGAGACTACATACATTACTGAGGTGACAGGTATAGTATGCAATGATGAACCTTCTGTCAGTCAGAGAGAGGTCACATTGGTATCAGTTGCCAATACGTCTCTCTCCCACCTTTAAAAAAAAGGAAAATTAAAAATAGTCTATTTTTTTTTCTTCTGTGGAAAATGGAAACAGAGTTGATGTTGTTCACTAATGTCAAGTGGCTGAAGATTTAGGGCCCCAGAGCTCAGGAGGTCTCCTTTAACTGTGCTGGCTGTACTCTCAGCACCAACATAAATTGCTGCCTGAATTGAGCCCCTCAGAAGCTATTCCAGAAGCAACAGTGACAGCCACATTAACATGTACTGTACTGGAAATAATCAGCTCCAGCCCAGTGTTGGGGAAGCCAAAATAAGAGCACAGCAGTCTCCTGTTTCATAGCTATTTTTTCCATAATTAGCATCACTTTACAAAACCTGTAAAATAGGGCTAGTTTAAAAATTATGACATTATCAGACTGGAAGACTTTTAGTTTTGATTAAAAGATGGCTGAGTATTACGTGCAAGAGTAAGTTGTAACGTGAATAAAAGGAAGTGAATAACTCTACTAAAGGTTCAACTACAACCCTATAACTTTATCACTGTCATGAACAGATCAGAATACCAAATCTATGACCAGTACTCCTATCTCATTATACTGTCTTTGTCTACTGTGTTAAAGAAATGCCAGAGCACATCAGATAACAACAGAATATTACTATTACAAAGGTTAAAGGATCATGCTATGTGTAGTTAGCTCAAAGTATTTTGGCCAGTTGCTGTAAAATCTTGTTTCAAGGTCCCCAGAGGTTAATATGATCACTGATCTTCACAGTCTTTCTATGAGACCCCAGAAGAATCTTCCTAAGTTCTTGCATTTTCCTAACTTACAGAAGTGCTTGAATGTCTTATGTATTTGCTCTGCACAGACAAATTCTGACTTTTCTAAACAAGGTGGTTTAGTTGACATATTTTTTGTGTCAAAATGAAGTCCTTCTTCCCCTCAAAAAAAATAAACATCATCCCTAGCATAAAGCAGTGTTAATACACATGAAATAAATTGATTTTGCCAAGGCTAAATTTGTCTAGTGGAGCCTATACTTCAGATTATTCAAGTGCTCTCTTGAGTTATCTCATTGTATCAGTGTTTGCAGGACAGGGCCTTGAATTTGTTTCTGCCACACAAAGTTGACATATAAGTAGACAGGATTTAATTGAAACTTCTCTGAGGAGTCTTCAATAAGTCCTGTATTCCTTTATCAGAATAAACTTTTTATAAAAGAAGAATCAAAGAGTATAAGGAGATTTCAGTAGAGATCCTGGTATGAAATGCAACTAAAGTCTGTCATAAGTGTGGCTATAGCCTATAATAAATACATCTCCATTTTTGTATGGGATGTTTTCTGAGGTAGAAGATTTTGCTCATTAAAAATAGTTTTTTTATTTTACATTGCATATTGGATTTTAGAAATCCATTCATACCGTGGATTTTATGCAGACAAGCCATAAGTTTATGCAAAGACTTTAGCTGCAGAAGACCCTGACCTTACCGAGGATCAACTTTTCCAGAGTGCTATCACCAAGCAAATTAACACTCTTGCTTAAATAACGTAGTTTATAGGAACACAAACTGCGGAGACCCATCTAAGGTTATTAGCCTTTTCTGTATGTCCGCATCTCTCCTTCAACGAATATGCAGCTAGCTTACCTGTCCCAGTATTTTAGCACAATAGGGATTGAACCCAAAGCTTCTATTTAGCAGAGACTGATGCTCAGGTTCTTCCCACCTAACTTTAGGTACTAAACTGAGTAGTATCTACATTAACAATGGCAAAGCTGTTTAAAACCAGGGCTATTCGTGCCTTTGTACAGACAGACCCATTTTTTTCAAGAAGGGAGGATTCTGGAAATTCTAAGTTTCTAAGACTGGCTTTGTGGGTGTTGGTGACACTGGCTTTGAACACCATCATTCTGTGACTTCTGCAAGGTTTGGTCTTTTTGCCCTGTAACGATTTATCAAGGATATAATTTTACTGAAACAAGGAATCATTTCCCACACTCATTCAGGGACACCAATACGAGTGCATGATATGA
>VYZV01004293.1:24540-35354 GCA_013401275.1 Pandion haliaetus | reverse complement strand
CATAAAAGCATAGAAACTTTTCACCAGCTTGATGTAAAATACTTCTTCAGCAGAGTCTGTGATGATATGCAGAATGCACGTATAAGGAATGAATTTGTTGAACATGCTCACTCATTTCTATAGCTAATTATGTTTCTGCAGAAGACTAGTGTTCCATAAGTTTACTTCTAGTTTGTGCAAAAGTTCTGTGTTTCTGTCTATTATATACAGGAACATCAGATATAAAATATGAAGTATGTGTGACATGCATGGAGAAATCTGTAGGATCTAGTGTTAACTTTTAGTAATGATTGTTTGGCTATTTTGTATTTATTAATCTTGAACTGTAAATATCCTCTTCTGTATTTTTGTCCAGTTATTAGGTCTGTAAAATGTATTGTTGATCAATGAATCTATGAGTTCTTAAGAAATCTTCATTTGTTTATCTTTTTTTATTCAAAACCAAAGATATGGAGAATTAAAGGAAAAGCAATTATACCAGCTATTTGAAACAAATCAACTTGGCATACTTTTTCTGTATGATAGCAATGTAATAGCTGGATAGTTGGAGAACTATAATCCAGAAATATTGATATGAAAAATTAAAGTGTCCAAAACTTTTTTCTAAGAGAGGTTGTGTAAGAAAGACAAAAACCTTTATCTTCTCCAAGGTGGGAAGGAAGACTCAGTCCTATAGTTTACCAGACTTCATAAGCTAACTCCTTGGAAATGTACTAAAGATGTCTTTAAATTCTGGGATAACAGTGTGTAATCACAATGTAAATACCTTTTTACAGTTACACATCTGTGAAGGTAAAGAATCTGGAATGGAAGACTCTTTTGGGTCCTGGAGCCTGAAGTTTACTGGAGAATGACCAGTTTTTCTCTGATATTAATCTTGCTCAGTGATTAATATCTGATACCTGCTCAGTGTTCAACTGAAATGGATTTGATTTTTCAAACTTGGCAATATCTAAGCCTGAAAAATGTCAAAACATATACTGAAAATATAGAGAGGCCAAATCTGTATTTTATTATGTGTGCCCAAGTGATCATATGAGCTGCTAAATAACTATGATTTTTGGAGTTGAAAAGTAGGAGGTAAAGACTTGTGGGAAAAGCTCTATACTCAGAGTTGTATCTGGCTTAGCATTAAAAAAGATGAACTTCCCTTTTGGGAAACAAATGACATAGCAGGACCTTTGTCCACTACTTTTCTACGTCCATGTGATACAATCAAGCTCCACAATCAGGGTTCCCCAGCATTTTGTAATGTGCTTGGAACATCATGGCCTTATTTCAGGACATTTACTGGGAAAAAAGTTCCTAATGAATAGTCTTATTTCCAGAAGTTGGACAAGATCAATAAAACAACTTCATTCCAGAACTTCTGGTAATCAAGTTACTTGTTGAAATCTCCAAAGAGGGATTCAGGAGCTGAAAGGAAAATATTGACATTATTTTTTTGTCAGCTTCCTCCTGTATGTCCCTGTCAGAAAGGTGCATTTACAGCAGTAAGTAAAGTATCTATTTCAAAGCTTTCATTTATCCTAAAAGATTTGACATCTGTGATGCCACATAACTCTTTTCATTATGAAAAGGAATGGAAGAAGCATTTTTCCATTTTAGGTACTCTACTTTTTGCATGTGTCCATCTCAGCTTTCTTCCCATGCAGAGGCCAGTCTACCTGAGTACATTTAGCAGGAGAACTCCAGGTAACAGTAAACAAGCTGATTTTTTTATAACAACAGATACCAAACAATTAAGGCTACTATGGGTGAGCCTTTGTTTCTTGATTTTTCAACTGCCATTAAGAGGCTAAGTCTTGTACTACCATTTTTGGAACATTTGGACAAGTATGTCAGCAGCTGCCTGACACATGTTCTTAGCTTAGTTACTGAATTCCATAGGATTTCTGATTATTACTGAAGGAGGTCCTCCTACGCAACTGACAATGCATCACGAAGCTGAAGTCAGTGTACTTCTGCCTTACTGAAGCCCACAAAGCCTAAGTCTGTATACCTATAGTTTTTCATTATCTCTGCAGCAGAGGATGCAGTACTCTTGGCATAATCTCCTATATGAACTGATCTGAAATTCAAAACTGTTTATATCATCACCATGACTTTGAATATCCTGCTTTGGGTATTTTTTTCCCCTTGCTTTTGGCATGATTTTTTTTTTAAATTTTTTTTTTTTTGCATTGCTAGGCATCTGCCTAACCGCAGGCATCCTTTCAAAAAACTTGTACTGTCAGACAAATAGTCTCTAGAGATAAAAAAGAGGAGTTTGTAGGAAAATCTCTGATTGAAGAAGTGCAGGACCAGGAAGGCTGTCTAATAAATCAACACCTGGGCTGAGGATTTTGGACATGCACACACAGTCCTGAGGCTGGAGCTTTGGATTTTGCACCTCTGAGATAGACCTACCCTACCTTTTCCCAAGTAACAAGTGATAGGACAAGAGGAAACGGCCTCAAGTTGTGCCAGGTGAGGTTTAGATTGAATATTAGGAAAAATTTCTTCACCAAAAGGGTTATCAAGCATTGTAACAGGCTGCCCAAGGAAGTGGTTGAGTCACCATCCCTAGAGGTATTTAAAAGATATAGATGTGTAGATGGGGTGCTTAAGGACATGGTTTAGTTGTGGACTTGGCAGTGTTAATGGTTGGACTCGATGATCTTAAGGGTCTTTTCCAACTGAAATGATTCTATGATTCTGTGATTCTAAAAACAAAGCCCAGGACCAGGGAGTGCTTACTGAGATAGAGCTCAGTTCTCTGCTAAATTAAGAATCCTAAAACCTCATGGAAATGGGGCTGGAAACCTGAAGGTCCTGTAGCAAGTTCCCAGGGTATCTGCCTCAGAGACAGTCATATTTGTATAGCATTGGTTTTGCCATCAGTTTCATGTCAGTGCCTTATAAAACTGTCATATGTACAACCAAAATGCCAATGGTTTGTTTGAGAAGATCTGTTTCCTATAAAGTCAGATTGACTGGAATATTATTAAATTTATAGTAATAGGATTTATTTCTTTTTGTGATTCTGGTAGATTCACTCTTCTATTGGAATTTGGGTCATCTAATTTGTTCTCTTAGAACAGGTGTTCTTTCAGTCTTTTCAGGCTTCCCTTGTTTTCCAGAATTTGTTGTTAGAAGAGCTAAAGGACTCTCTGCCAAAACTTTTAGTGTTTTTCTGTGGGAATCATTTGATCTGTTGAATTAAAACTTTTTTTCCCAGTGTCGTGGTTTAACCCCAGCCAGCAACTAAGTACTACGCAGCTGCTCACTCACTTCCCACCCCACCCAGTGGGATAGGGGAGAAAATCAGGAAAAAAGTAAAACTTGTGGGTTGAGATAAGAGCAGCTTAATAGAACAGAAAAGAAGAAACTATTAATGATAATGATAACACTAATAAAATAACAACAGTAATAATAAAAGGATTGGAATATACAAATGATGCCTAATGCAATTGCTCACTACCCGTTGACCAATGCCCCGTTAGTCCCTGAGCAGCGATACCCCCACACCCACACCCCCCAGTTTATATACTGGATGTGACATCACATGGTATGGAATACTCTGTTGGCCACTTTGGGTCAGCTGCCCTGGCTGTGTCCCCTCCCAACTTCTTGTGCCTCTCCAGCCTTCTTGCTGGCTGGGCATCAGAAGCTGAAAAATCCTTGACTTTAGACTAAACATTACTTAGCAACAACTGAAAACATCAGTGTGTTATCAACATTCTTCTCATACCTAGCTCAAAACCATAGCACTATACCAGCTACTAGGAAGGCAATTAACTCTATCCCAGCTGAAATCAGGACATTAGAAAACTTTCCATATTAATGGCCTGGAAAGTACCTCCTCTTCATTTGCTTTGAATAAATAATTTTCATTCTTCTAAATACAGAACAGAAATAAACATGGGTATTCCCTGCACCATTAACAATTCCACCATCTCCATCTAATTAACTATCCTATCACTAAGAATTGTTCATTTTCTTATGTACATTAATACTTCTTACTTGCGCTGAGATACATAATCACATTTTAAATGGTGTAATTATTTTAAAACACTTGAAGAACAATATAGCAAAAAAAATTATTCTGAATATGTTTTAGAGGTATTTTTCCACTAAAAATATTTGCATCATAGACAAAAGAGGGAAAGAATTGCCTGACTGTATAGAAGTTAATTTTATTTAACTATGAGATTAAGAGTATGAATCATCATTGTTTTAGCTTTTTCTGTAGTGCAAATAATGAGGAGCAATGAATCTAGTTACAGTGAAACACAGCATTGAAATGGTCTGCAAATAATATAGGCTCATTTACTTTTTAATAAAAATTAAAGAATCCAAGAGCAAGAACATTTTATTGGTTTGATAGTTTCCTTGGGTTATACTTTCAAGTATTAAAATGGTTATTGGTGAGGAAGAAGTGGAGAATATGTAGGAATGGAAAGTAGAGAATTGCCTGAAACAAGGACAGTATATTTAGTCTAGATCTAAAATAGCTATGCTAATAAACAGTGCTAGTGGATCTCAAACACACTAATAGCTAGATGGGAATAATTATGTCAATTCTTCAGGTATAGAAGCTAAGGCATGGTGATGGTGAAAGTATTTCCAGTGTAACAATGAACATCCATAGTAAAGTGGAGAAAAAAGTCCAGATATTAGTACTCTCAAGCCAGCACCTATTCTTTGTGTCCTGTAAATGTATTACTGGCATTTAAAACAGTCAGTACCCACACACTGTCGGTTTAGGTGAACTGTTTGAACACTTTATGTTATCATAAATACTACTTTGTTAGCTTCTAGTAAAGCATAAAATAATAATTATTCTAAGTACAAGTATAAAACAAATATTTGGGCAGTTTACTGAAAATATTTTGGTGCAAATAAGAGAATTATTTTGTAGAGAAGTAAGTCAATTATTAGAGATTATTATTTGCTGACTCAAGTGAACCACAGAGCTGAGTCAAGAAGTTGTTCTGTAGGTGGGCTAGAAAGAACCCCATCATTCATTAGGAGAAATTGTTTGCCTCGTGTCAAACCTCAAAAATGAATTTTCATTGTGTCCTCTGGCTCTTTGGTATTCAGTATGCCTCTGGGCTGCAAATAAACAAACCGAGGTGATTACTTTTACCTATTTTTCAGCTACCTTCTAGTTTAATTCATTGTGTGGGCACAATTTATATTGTTACATGGTAATGCAAGAACACACAGAGAGGTTAAGAAGCTGTACCTTTTTTCCCCAATTAGTATTCTTTTAAAGAGCACTGTGCTGGCATGTCAAAGTTGTTAAAAGAATGACTGCAGTGTTGGGTTTTTTAAAGCACTTGGAAGTCTCTCTATTTGTTCTTGGATGAGAATGGATAAACTTTGGGATGTCAGTAGTCATTTCATCCACGTCACAAGATTGAGCAGCAGATGGAGGGGATGGGAGGGTGTGTCAGGGTGGGTTGGTTATGAATGATTCAAGAACTGGCACTGCACAACTACTTTGTTAGAGTTGCATACTGTGATACTTCTAAAAAATGTTTTTCAAAGAAACTCTAAGGAAGGTAAGAAACAGATAATCTTGTTAAGTCTGTCAAGAGGCCTGCAGAGAAATGGCAACAAAAACCAATCTGTATTTCTGTGTCAAGGCTCTTTACTTTTTGACTTCTTTTTTTCTTCTTTTATTTTCTAGCAAGCTTGTGATATGTGGCTGACTTTTGTTCCTTAGATTACAATCATCTATGGTTGCACAAAAATCTATGCCTACTAATGAGCAATTACTGATAAGAACTTAGAAACATACCTGCTAATTAGAAGGCTAGCAAATGATCTCATGAGCATTAAGTTAGCCAGCAAATGATTCATCATATTAGCAGAGGGATTTAAGGAAGAAATGGAATAAGAAGGCAGACACTTTAAATGACCCAGCCTGGAGTCTGCTCTATACAAAAAGAGCTGAAGTAGGTTAATTGGTATCTAAAACGATGTTATGTTCTAAAATTCAATTAATTGGTTACAGTGCAGGGATTAACAGTCTTCCAGACCTCTAAGATAAAAAAGAAAGCCTGAAATGTTCTATGTAACTGATTTAATTAACAGGCACGTAACAGGAACTTCCTTCCTCTTGTGTACATTCTCAGAGATCAGAAATTTCAGGAACGGAACTATTTCTTGGAGTTGCTTTTTTTTATTAGCAGTTATGATTTTGGGTCACTTTATGTAGCAACTGAGATACCTGTCATTCCAAAGCTTGATTTTCATTCTTGGTGGTTTTGTGGTAATGACAGCACTGGCTTTTGTTATGCTTGCCCAAAAATTTCATTATGGAATACTGGTATAAGTTGCTTAAAATTGAGGAAAGCCTTAACTGTGACCTTGGATAACATTATCTATACTGGTTGTCTGTCTTAGGGTAATTATTTTCACAACTCTAACTCAAGATGCTTCAGCTGTTAACAAGAATGAGGCTTTTTCACTGGTTAAACTATGATACTAAACTTTCAAATAACTTAGCACTCTCATACTTCAGACTGCAGATAAATCTGTTGCCATCCTTGTGAAAATTTGCACAGGGACAGTCAGAATATAAAACTTTGCACGCACACACACACAAAAGGTACATTCTTCAATTCTGTTTTGTACTGGAAAGCAGGGCCTCAGCATGTGTCACGGTTACTTGGGAAGACAAGTGCCATAACCTCGAATGCCCTTAATCTTCCTCCTCCTTTTCCTGAGCTTTTATTGCTGAGCACAACATCATACGGTAATGAATACCTCTTTGGTCAGTTGGCGTCAGCTGTTCTAGTTGTGTCCCCTCACAACTTCTTGTGCACCCTCAGCCTACTACCTGGGAGTGCAGCGCAAGAAACAGAGAAGGCCTGGATGCTGTGCGAGCACTGTTCAGCAACAGGTAAAACATTGGTGTGTTATCAACACTGTTTTGGTCACAAATCCAAAACATCACACCATATGAGCTGATATGACGGAAATTAACTCCATCCAAGCCACAGCCAGTACAGATGCCAAAGCAAATTACAGAAATCAGTTGTCTGCCTTCTTCCCCTGCCCTCCCTGGGCTGTTGGAGGCCTGCTGATGTTAAGAAAATAAAATGAAAATAATTGTCTAATTCAAGAAATGGACAGAAGCAAAAGGGAGGGCAAGAGAAGAAAATTGAATAGAGAAGAGAATTTTGATAGATTTTGAGGAATTAGAGGAAAAACTGAGTTTAGGTTTGAAAAGTAATGTGTTTGTGTGGAAAACATCTGGTAGTGAAACATCCAGGACCATGTACCTTCTTTATTACTGCAGATGTGATCAGCAGCACTACCCCAGCAAGATGCTTCTGAGCCTCTCTGGATGATTCTCTGTGGGGAGTGGGGTAAACAGGACATGGCATGTATACTTTCTCACCAAAAGAAACTACATTCTGTGCATTCCCTGCAACCTTTAGAATAGGCATTTCTGCTATGTAAAGCTGTGATATCCCTTACAAAATGTAACATTGACCATGTACGGCAACATGTTCCAGGATCTGGGGGAGAAGGGACAGTCTTGGAGTAAGGGAGAAAGAATAACTTGTGTTACCTAAAATATTTAGCCTGAAACAGAATCCAGGACTCTGACAGAAAACAAAACATGTTTTCCTACATACTGAATATCTGGAGAATTCTCTGGAAAAGTGCTTATTTTGCATTGACTACGGATCTAAACAGATCACTAGCTAACAACTTACTGGTTCTATTTAGGGTGACAGGAAATGGCCTCAAGTTGTGGCAGGGAAGGTTTAGATTGGATATTAGGAAAAATTTTGTTACTGAAAGGATTGTCAGACATTGGAACAGGCTGCCCAGGGAAGTGGTGGAGTCATCATCCTGGAGGTGTTCAAAAAGCATGTATACAGGGCACTTCATGACATGGTTTAGTGGGCACGGTTGATGGTTGGACTCGATGATCTTAAAGCTCTTTTCCAACTGAAATGATTCTATGATTCTATTTAAATATTTGTTTGTGTGTCATTATTTTTTGTAGTCAATCTAAAGTTTCCACTTAGCTGAGGAATGAAGTGTGTGTCAATGTCACTCCCCATGATGAAAATGTGCCATCTATTTTCTGAAAGAAAATCAAGTGTTACATGCCAAATTTGTCATAAAAATCACTATGGTAGAAAGTCAAGCACTCAAAAATCAGGCACTGTCAGAATTACCTATTTTTCTGTGTGTCCTTATACTTGTAGTACAATATATAAGATATATATAGTAGGATAAACTTTAATATCATGATCACATATTCTCTTAGACATGACCTTGTAGGCTAAAGCTGCTTGTAGGATCAGTAAGGACTGCATAGGAATTGTTACTATAGTCTTCTTCCCATTTCTTGCACAACTTGAAAGATATTTAGCAAATGCTTTGGAAGATCTGGAGTGAAACAATGGTCTGAAAGTTAAGATAATAGACTCTTACCTTAGAGAAAACTTACTTCTGTAAAACTGGGTCACAGAACATGGAACTACTATATAACACTAAACAAACTGCTTAAAGAACACTTTTTGTCCAGTTACTGTTTTCCTTATTTTCTGAATGTCCAGTGTGAGCTAGTTGTGTTGCAAGCATGTTGAGCTAAACTGTTGCAAATTAAAGTCAGAGGAAAATAGGCTTGGTGATGCTATGGGAAACTAATGTGAAGTATTCTGAAACTTGTATTTCCCAAATTGGTCAAGCAAAATTAGAGGCTGTTTTCCAGTTTATCTCATTGTGTCTCTGACTCTTGGCTATAAAAATGGGATAACGCCATCCTTGTATCTTCAGTAGACTTTGCAGAGTTAAATTAACGCCTGTGAAATTCATAGCTAGTGAGATGATAAGCACCTAAGAAAAACCTACATGGAATGTCAGGCAGCAACTAAGCATCACACAGCCACTGTTACTTGCTCCCTGCCCCTGCCCCTTGGGATGTGGGGGAGAATTGGAAGGGTGAAAGTGAGAAAGAAACTCATGGGCTGAGATAAAAGCAGTTTAATAATTAAAAAGAAGTTTAAAAAAATGTAAGGAAAAGAAAGAAAAGAAAAGAAAAGAAAAGAAAAGAAAAGAAAAGAAAAGAAAAGAGAAAAAAAAAGAAGAGAAAAGAAAAGAAGAGAAAAGAAAAGAAAAAAGAAAAGAAAAGAAAACAGAGAGGAAAAGAAAACCCAAGAAAAACAAGTACTGCAGATGAAAACAATTGCTCACCACTAACTGAATTCTGCCCAGCCAGTCCTCAAGCAGCGGACCATCCACCAACCTCCCCCCCCAGTTTTATTGTTAAGCACATCATATGGTATGAAATATCCCTTTGGTCAGTCGGGGTCAGCTGTCCCAACTGTGTCCCCTCCCAGCTTCTTGTGCACTCCCAGCCTACTTGCTGGCAGGGCAGTGTGAAGAGCAGAAAAGGCCTTGACACTGTGTAAGCACTGCTCAGTAGTAACTAAGACATAAATATGTTATCTACACTATTTTCAGCACAAATCCAAACCAGGCCCATACAAGTTACTGTAAAGAAATGTAACTCTATCCCAGCCAAAACCAGTACATTCCATACCCCTTATTCCATACCATTTACGTCATGCTCAGGTCCCACACTATTGCAACATGTCCTCATTAACTACCCCTTTCCCCCTAAAATGTCCGTAAGATGTCCATAAATACCCATAAAGTGTTCACTTTGTCTATGACTTTGGGGTCCATCTATTATGGTGGTCACTCAGGACAGGAGAGGTGGTGTGTTGCATGGTGTTACCATTCATGGGCACCAACACCAGCTCTAGTCAGGTCACTGCTGCACTTGCACTGCTTCTTGTGAGTTTTGTCCTTCATTGATTCAGGTGGTTTCTGCTGTAGTAGATCCTATAACACGCAACTCAAATTACGGGTTACAACAATTCAAAGGTGTATCCATTACAGTCTCTACCCCTGGCCTTTGTGGACTAGGCCATAAGGTTTAACACTGCAATGAATTTCTACTCTTGCCTCTAACCTGGCTGGCAGGAAGAGGTTCCTGCTATAATACCTTTGATATATGGCAGCCACAGCAGTGGTGACATACAGCATCATGTAACACTGCCATCATACACCCTAAATCATGGATTATTTTAACCCAGGATTAAATCACCTTGAAGTATACATGGCATTTCCCCATCCTTCTGCATTACCCACCAAGTGCACCCAGGTCCTTGAGCAAAAGCAATCAGACAAATAGGTTTGCCCTTTCCTGAGGGAGGAATAACCCAGACTTTTTTTCCCAGCCATTTCCTTATATGTACTATGGAGACCTTGTGTCCTTCCAAAGTGCGTAGGGGTTTTGACAGGGCAGGGCCAGGGTGACTGGCAGACTTCTAGAGTTAACTAGCCAAGAAGCTTCTGCTAAATTTGTATCCCAGTGCTTCAATGTCCCAGCACACGTTGCTCTCAATGTAGTTTTTAACAGTCCATTGCATCATTCAGTTTTCCCAAAGACTAGTGTATGACAGGGGGTGTGATACACCCAGCCAGTGCCTTGGCCCAGGTGTTTATGAGGTTGTTTCGGAAATCATAGAATCATAGAATCATTTAGGCTGGAAAAGAGCTTTAAGATCATTGAATCCAACCATTAAGATAACACTGCCAAGTCCACCAAAAACCACACCCCTAAGTGCCACATCTACAAGTCTTTTAAATACCTACAGGGATGGTGACTCAACCACTTCCCTGGGCAGCCTGGTCCAATGCCTAACAAACCTTTCAGTAAAGAAATTTTTCCTAATATCCAATCTAAACCTCCCCTGCTGCAACTTGAGGCCATTTCCTCTCGTCCCATC
>VYZV01004293.1:10947-23835 GCA_013401275.1 Pandion haliaetus | reverse complement strand
AGGAGATCAGGTTGGTCAAGCAGGACCTGCCTTTCATGAACCCATGCTGGCTGGGCCTGATCCCCTGGTTGTCCTGGACCTGTACACTCAAGATGAGTTGCTCCATAATCTTCCCCAGTACTGAGGTCAGGCTGAGAGGCCTGTAGTTCCCCGGATCCTCCCTCCTACCCTTCTTGTAAATGGGCGTCACATTGGCAAGCCTCCAGTTGTCTGGGACCTCCTCCATTGACCAGGACTGCTGATAAATGCTGGAGATGGCTTGGCAAGCTCCTCCGCCAGCTCCCTCAGTACTCTTGGATGGATCCCATCTGGTCCCATAGCCTTGTGAGTGTCCAGATGGCATAGCAGGTCACTAGCTATTTCCTCCTGGATTATGAGGGGGTATATTCTGCTCTCTGGCCTTGCCTTCCAGTTCAGGGGGCAGAGTACCCTGAGGATAACGGGTCTCACTATTAAAGACTGAGGCAAAGAAGGCATTAAGTACCTCAGCCTTTTCCTCACCTCCAGTGGCAATGTTCCCTTCTGTATCCAATAAAGGATGGATATTCTCCTTGGCTCTCTTTTTATTGTTAACATATTTGTAAAATCATTTTTGGTTGTCTCTTATGACCGTGGCCAGACTGAGTTCTAGCTGAGCTTCCGCCTTTGTAATTTATAAGAATGAGTCTTATTGATCACCCCTTGACTCTCCAGTCGCTGGATCAGCTTATGGATGGGAACGAGGGAGTCTTGATTTGTGTGATATTATTGCCAGTGCACTGTCATGGTAGCAATTGGTACCGGCTGTTCTTCAACTCTCAGCAAGCCCACAACAGAAGGATCCTCTAAGAGACCAGGCAAGCTAGACAGCTGTTTAATCTTCTCCTTACTCAAGGAAGATGTACCAAAAACCCACTGGTACCCTTTTGGGTGTGTGATGGGTTGGCCCTGGCTGGACACCAGGTGCCCACCAAAGCCATTCTATCACTCCCCCCTTCAGCTGGACAGGGGAGAGAAAATATAACAAAGGGCTCCTAGGTTGAGATAAGGACAAGGAGAGATCACTTAACGAATTACCGTCACGTGCAAAACAGACTCAACTTGGGGAAAAATGAACTTAATTTGTTGCCAATCAACCAGAGTAGGGTAATGAGAAGTAAAATCAAAACTCACAACACCTTCCCTCCACCCTTCCCTTGCTCACGGGTGTAACTTCACTCACGGATTCTCTACCTACCCCCCACCCCAGCGGCACAGGGGGATGGGAATGGGGGTTACTGTCAGTTCATCACATGTTGTTTCTGCCGCTTCACTCTCCTCAGGGGCAGGACTCATCAAGGACTCATTACACTCATCCCCTGCTCCAGCGTAGGGTCCCTCCCACGCGAGACAGTCCTTCACCAACTTCTCCAACGTGGGTCCTTCCCATGGGCTGCAGTTCTTCACAAACTGCTCCAGCATGGGTCCCTTCCATGGCATGCAGTCCTTCAGGAGCAAACTGCTCCAGCGTGGGTCCCCCGCAGGGTCACAAGTCCTGCCAGAAAACCTGCTCTGCGGGCTCCTCTCTCCACAGATCCGCAGGTCCTGCCAGGAGCCTGCTCCAGCACGGGCTTCCCACGGTGTCACAGCCTGCTTTGGGCATTCACCTGCTCTGGCGTGGGGTCCTCCACGGGCTGCAGGTGCATATCTGCTCCACCGTGGACCTCCATGGACTGCAGGTGGACAGCCTGTCTCACCATGGTCTTCACCACAGGCTGCAGGGGAATCTCTGCTCTGGTGCCTGGAGCACCTCCTTGCCCTCCTTCTTCACTGACCTTGGTGTCTGCAGCGTTGTTTCTCCTACATGCTCTCACTCCTCTCTCTGGCTGCCATTACTGAGCCCCACAACTTTTTTCTCTTTTTAAATCTGTTATCACAAAGGCGCTACCACTGTCACTGATTGGCTTGGCCTTGGCCGGCAGCTGGTCCACCTTAGAGCTAGCTGGTATTGGCTCTGTCAAAGGGGAAGCTTCTAGCAACTTTTCATCAGAAGCCACCCCTGCAAACCGCCACCCCCCACCCCCCGCTACCAAAACCTTGCCACAGAAACCCAATACAGGTTGTTTGAAGTACCCTCTTCTGAGGTAGTCTGTGCCAAGGATACATGGAGCCTCCAGACCAGTCACAGTAGGATGCTTTTTGCACTCGTTCTGTTAGGTTTACCTTCGCCTCCAACAGAGAGGGTTCTTGGTATCCTCCTGTCACTCCAGAAATACAGATGGATTCTGCCCCTTTGTAACTGATGGTATTAAAGTACATGGCGCACCAGTGTTCACCAGGCTTTATACTCCCCTGGGTCTGATGTGCCACGCCTTTGAACCCACACGGTCCAGTAAACCTGGTTGTCCTTTTCTTCTGCCTGGCTGAAGGCAGGGCCCCTCTTATCCTGGTCGGAGTCTTCATTACTTGATATTTGTGACTGCAAATGAGAAGTCTCTTCATCAAGGTCAAAAGTATGATCAGCCCTCTGCTCTGTCCAACAGACACTGGAGCAGTAATTTTCCTGGATGGATGCCTTCTGGCTGTTGTTGCACATAGTGTGCACCACTGGTACTCTCTACCTTGAACAGAAAAAGGCTGACTCTTAATAGCTGAGACATTGGTCAGTGTGGGTAAGGAAGACTTATCTTCTTGGATTGCTGGGACAATGTTGGGTCATTTTCTTCACTGCTGAGATGCAGGCCCATAGGGAGGAAGTGAGATTCTCGGCCAATCTGTCCACAGTTGGTACCTCTGTGTCTGTCTAGCTCATTATCTCCAGCATGTTTGCATATGATGTTGGTGCACTTCATACAAACTTTCACCACATGGACTGTGTGCACTGGATTTCATCCGGGCCTTTGGATACCTAGTTGTCATCCAGGTTGCTATAGATCACCTCCAGCAGAGCTAATTTCCTCCGATACTGGATACCTCCCTCAATGGTGGTCCATTTTCTATGGGAATTTGGATGATCTTCCTTCTTAAGCTTCTCTCAGCCTTTCTTCATAGGGGAGGTGCTCAGCTCTCTGATCATCTTCATGGCCTTCCTCTGGACTTGCTACAACAGGTCCATGTCCTACTCACATTGGGGGCCCCAGAGCTGAACACAGTACTCCAGGTGGGGTCTTACAAGAGTGGAATAGAGGAGGAAAATCACCTCTGTCAACCTGCTAGTCATGCTTCTGTTGATGAAGCCCAGGTTACGGTTGGCTTTCTGGGCTGCAAACATACATTGGTGGGTCATGTTGAGCTTCTCATCAACCAACACTGCCAAGTCCTTCTCCACAGGCCTGCTCTCAGTCCATTCATTGCCCAGCCTGTATTTGTGCTTGGGAATCACCTCCGAAGACTGAGGACTCCTGCCCCTTTTTCAAGGGATCGCAAATTCTGGGCTTCCTTACTGTCTAATTCCTATCGGCCCCCCTATCCCAGCATCACAGTAACCAGCTGAGAATTTGCTTGCATATACCATATCTCACTTAGGAATAGGGATCAGGTGGTTTCTGTTTTGTTTATCATTTCAGTCCCTTCCTCCTCCTGCTCCTGTGACTGCTCTGCTGCAGAACAGACTGCCTCTTCTGGTTCTTTCTCCTGCTCCTTCTTAGGAAAAGCTTCTTCATCTCCTTCTAAATGAGTTGACTTCTGCTTCCATTGTTTCTTTTTAATTATAATTGTGTGTGCAAGCCAGGACTTGTGTAATTTGTAATAAATAAAGCATATAGTCACAGTCAACAAAGAGGGTAAATAAAATATTAAACAGCTACTCATTAGTTGAGAAGTGTCAATTTTGTGCAATAAATAAGGCAAGGATGTTCTTGAAATACAGCTGTATTGAACATGTCATTAACAACGGTTTTGTAATGTGTAAATATAAGTACATTGAATTGAGGTGGCACACATGGCTGTTAATCTGCCATTTTCTAATATTTAGGTGTATTACTGCAATCTTCTTAGTGTTGTTTTTGCACGTTTGGCTTTATTTTGCATAAGCATGCCATATGAGAGCAATTAATTTTTTCCTTTGAGTTTTTTGGTCTAAAACAGTGTTCAGAAGGGCTGATTTGTGCCCTTATTTAGTTTTTTATAGTTTTAAAATTAAACTTTTGGCTATAATTTAAAGTATTTTTACAAAATAATGTAATTGTGTAGTCTGTTCTAAATGGAGGAAAAAGTTATTATTAGTACTACAGTTTTAATTATGGTGCAGACAGATTTTTCTCTCTGTTGCTCTATGACATTCAGTTCTGTCCAAAACTAAGTCATTCTTGTGCTCTGTCTTAACTACTTGAAAATGCCTTGCTTATGAAAAAGGCTACAGTGGTCATAGTTGCCAACAGCTGTACTTTTGATTTGTTGATCAGTAAGTGCAGAGCTTACTGGATATCGTAGCTATCTTTTACTCAGTGAAAGAAGCAATTAAAAGTGCTGTACAGAACATCTATCAACTACTAACAGAAGAGACTAATCAAGGTAGTGATGTTGTGGGAAAACCTATGAAAGTACTAACATGGTGAAAGTAAGAAGATTTGGAGGCAACTGACTAAAATCTAGGGTGCAAGATAATGGGAAGTCAGAAAGAATGAGACACAAGCAGAGGCAGCCAGGGAA
Organism: Pandion haliaetus; assembly: GCA_013401275.1. Classification (NCBI taxonomy): domain Eukaryota; kingdom Metazoa; phylum Chordata; class Aves; order Accipitriformes; family Pandionidae; genus Pandion; species Pandion haliaetus. The sequence continues at coordinate 19,227 of VYZV01004293.1, read as the reverse complement.
CTACCTTCAGTATAAATCTGTGAGAAAGCCAAGGAAGAGGTCTTGATTATATAAAGAAATAAGTGAAAAGAAAGATTTATAAATTAAAAGGAAGAAAAAAATTACTGAGTTCAGGGAAATGGATTATGTTGGTATTGGGTTTTTTTGGGGTGAATTGTAAGGTCACTTTATGCTTCTCATAAAAGATACCCAAAATTTGGGCTTTGAGGACACTAAGGTTGAAGGGCAATGAGGCTTTACTTGTAAGAAAGCATAAAATCTATCACCTCACAGAGGAAAAAAGCAGAGTTTAACCTAGCTAGTATGCACAATTTTATGTAAATAATCCTCTAATTAGCACACTTCAGTTCTTGTAACCAAACATAAAGACTGCTTTTCTGGTGTTGAAAGAGATTTTTCTATTCGATATACATTAAAAAGCCATTCAACTGAAACATTTTAAAGGATATAATCCTAAACTGAGATCAACATTCCAGCAGTCAGAAGGACAATATGAAAAAATTTTTTAAAAGTGTGTAGTGCAAGTTCATGCAAGCAAATATGAGTTATCACCTGTTGCTTCTGTGAACTGGTATGCAGACAGCACCATGTATGCTGTTTGAATGAACAAAGATATTTTGCATACAGTTTAGACAAGTTGAAATATGATGGTAAAGTAACTCCTTGGCAGCATGTCAAGTGGCGGCAGAACTTCTTTAACTACATAGATTTTGCCATGTTTTATTGGAAAATTGTGGTTTTTTTCTATGCTTTTTCATCAATGACTTGCCAAGGTCATCATGTAGTGACTGTGAAGTGTACATTAGAAGCTGACTTCAGAATTGGGTTCTGTGAGTGACTGGCAGTCAAGGACAATGTAGAAAACTTTCACTGCCTGTTTCAATTAATATTTTACCATAAATTTTTTATTTCCTAAATTTGATCATTGGTTTGTGTCACAGTTCATCTTCATATCTTTCCTTTTTCAAAGGCAGGCTTCTTATGGGTTATTGACATGGAGAATCTTTAGATCTTGCTCAGTGTTATGAGTCTGTATTTTGCTTGATTAGTCATAAGATCACATACAGTTAAAATGGCTTTACAAGAAACTCTTAACTGGTCTGTCCTATATCTGTATACCCACCATCATGTTTTTATATTTCCTTCTGACCTAAGTTCAGAAACCACAATTTTTCAGTAGATTATAAATATATAAAATATGTAAATTCACTGATTCCTAAGAATTTTGAAATTATTGTATTATTTCCATATCCATGCTAAAGAAAGACAAAAAAAATATAAATACCAAATAAAACAAGAATCTTTTTTCTTACTTAACCACCCTTATGCTGACAGTTCAATTTATATACTACCCTAATAAAATTATTAGGCATTCCAAATTCTTTCTTTTTATCACAAAGGTGGTATTATGACATATTATGATACAATACCTTAATATATATTTTATATATGTGTACAACCTATCTATCTCACATTTATGTGTTACTGCTGTGGCTGTTGGAACAGAAAGGTCTTTTATGTGCTGGTGCTGTGTGGCTTGATTTCTATACTTCAGTAAATGCTTTAGAGGCAGCAGGAAGATGGCCAACACCACGTCTTTTGCTTTTCATATATTTCTTACATTTCTGAAAATTCAGATATTTTAGAACTGATTTTGATGTTCCGTTGTTTGCTGTTTACCTTTATCCATCTGGTAATTAGGAGCTCATAAAAGCATCATCTTTAACCTCATGTAACTTCATGCTATGCAATTTAAGTTTTCTATTTTTGTTTCTATCAAACTAGTTAGTAGTTTTCTTGTCTTTCATATAGTGATACCATTTTAAGTATATCTACATTCAGATGCACGACCTGTTCCATCTTCTCCATAGAGCTACACAAATAGGAGCTTCTTGGCCTCTATTTGACTTTCTAATAGTCCTCATAATAAGACAGAGTCTGGATCCAAAGAAAAATGTCCTTTGTCCTCAGCATGCTGTTCCTCATCCTTGTATATACATATATTTATATAGTCTCTTTTGGATCTCTCTTTGAAGCCCTTTGCATCATCAAATGTCTCTTACTCTGTGTCGCTCTTTCCCCTAATACCTTTTAAAGCTCTCAGAGCTTCAAAGTCATCTTATTTATTTACTTATATTCTGGATTTCTGTCATTCTGTCTGAGATTGCAATTTGTTTGATCAGTCTCCCCACCCCACCCCCTACCCCTCCCCCCTTTATTGTGGCAAATCTGTCTTAACAGACCACAACCTTAAAAAACACTGGTTTGAATTCCAGTCAGGAAACCTGGGCTGGATGAAAAGACTGCTAGGTGGGGAGAAAACTAGTTCCACTGCTGGAATCAAAGTGTAAAGAATGGTGTCGCAACATCGGGCTGGCAGCTAGTAATGAGCACATCACTGTGAGGGGTTGATACTAGAGCCCATGTTGAAGTGCAGGGTTCAGCACCCAGACAGGATAACCTGAAGCACTGGCACCGGCTGGCAAGTGACCGACCAGGTCACAGCCCTGCTGGAAAGGACCTGGGGGCTTCAATGGGCTGCAGGGCAGATAGCAGCCAAACAGTGCACCCTTCATAAATAAAACAAACTACGTGCCAAAGCGACCGTAGCTAGTGGATCAGGGGGAATGCATTACTACATTACAGCTAAATTAAGAAAAATAGCTAAATTATGATTTTCGATTTTGTGATTAAAAAGTTAGTTAGGAAATAGTTTGCTCACAGCAGCTGATTAATATTACTGTGGTGGGTTGACCATGGCTGGATGCCAGGTGCCCACCAAATCCGCTCTATCCCTTCCCCTCCTCAACTGGACAGGGGAGAGAAAAGATAATGAAAGGATCATCAGTCAAGATAATGGCAGGGTGAGTTCATTCAGCAATTACCATCACAGGCAAAACAGACTCAACTTGGGGAAATTAGTTTAATTTATTACCAATCAAATCAGAGTAGGATAATGAGAAATAAAAACTAAATCTTAAAACACCTTCCCCTCACCCCTCCCTTCTTCCCAGACTTCACTCCACTCCCAGTTTTCTCTACCTCCTACCCCCAGCAGTGCAGGAGGATGGGAATGGGGTTTGGGATCAGTTCACACATTGTCTCTGCTGTTCCTTCCTCCTCAGGGAGAGGACTCCTCACTCTTCCCCTGCTCCAGCGTGGGGTCCCTCCCATGGGGGGACAGTCCTTTGTGAACTACTTCTCCAATGTGAGTCCTTCCCACAAGCTGCAGTTCTTCATGAACTGCTCCAGCGTGGATCCCTCCCATGGGCTGCAGTCCTTCAGGCACAGACTGCTTCAGCATAGGTCTCCTGTGGGGCCACAAGTCCTGCCAGAAAACTTGCTCCAGCGTGGTCTCCTCTCTCTGTGGGGCCACAGGTCCTGCCAGGACCCTGCTCCAGTGCAGTCTTCCCACAGGGTCTCAACCTCCTTTGGGCATCCACTTGCTCCAGTGTGGGGCCTCCATGGGCTGCAGGTGGATATCTGCTCCACCATGGACCTCCATGGACTGCAGGGGGACAGCCTGCCTCACCATGGTCTTCACCATGGGCTGCAGGGGAATCACTGCTCCGGCACCTGGAGCACCTCCTCGCCCTCCGTCTTCACTGACCTTGGTGTCTGCAGGGTTGTTTCTCTTACATGTCCTCACTTCTCTCTCCAGCTGCAGTTGCTGTTGTGCAGCAACTTTTTTTCTCTTCTTAAATCTGTTATCCCAGCGGCACTACCACTATTGCTGATGAGCTCGGCCTTGGCCAGTGGCAGTTCCAGCTTGGAGCCGTCTGGCACTGGCTGTATCAGACACAGGGGAAGCTTCTAGCAGCTTCTCACAGAAGCCACCCCTGTAACACCCCCGTTACCAAACACTTGCTATGCAAATGCAATACAATTACTTATCAGGAAAGGTGTTCCATTAATGCCTCCCCCTGTATGCACAGAAAAAATACATTGCTGTGCAAGTTTTTCTTGCAGGTGTGCATCAGCCCTCATGAGACACATCAAACTGAAGGCAATGTCTGCACTGTAAGTGGAGATGTACTGTAAATTGTGAGCATAACCTAGCTTGCTTTATTTTGTACCCCATATGTACCATAATATACATGTCAATTCTAGTTTGACAGAGGTGAATACTCAGCGTACCAGTCTCAAGTATTGTATCGGGACTATGAAACTATTGATACTTGACCTAGGTGGAATAATATATAGCTATATATGCTGTATTCCTAATTCTTAGTTTAGATGTAGAAAACCTTTATACTTGTTCAGAACTTGGGTTTCTTCACAGGAAAGTAATCAAGGCAATAGATGCAGAGAGTGGTACCTGTGCTGGGGAAATTATCAAGTAATGGTAAAAGACTTTGTGCAAGACATGGAGAAAAAAGCCAATTTCTTCTCATTATTACAGCAGGCTTCTGAGAATATTAGTGCTCTCAGAAAAGTAATTCTTTGAGAAGTTTCTCTCAATGGTGAGGAGTTTATTAAAAGTTCTGAAAACTTTCTGAATAAATTTTTTCCCCTTTAAATCACTATCAGTCAGAGATTTCTTTCCTGAAGTGTCTCCCATTTTTCCATGACCCAGAGAATGTTACCAGTGGTTTAGATGATTAAATTAAAAATAATGTTTACTAATGTTTAGACTTAAGATTTTATTAGGGCCTGACCTTCAGATGTTCTTATTATTCACTGTTTCTAAGCACTACAGTGGTTGTTTTAAGTACCCATCACTTACTATTAGCATGAAATCACTGTGAGCAGGAGAGAAAGACGGAGTGGGACAGCTGAGAGAATTTAAGGTGAATTTTATCTTGTTTTCAGTCAAGAGGTGTATAATTGTAAATCTCTGACTACTGCTTTTATTTTATTTTTTTGTTTTGTTTTGTTTTGTTTTGTTTTATTGGCATTTGGACTCTTACTTCTTCCAAAAGGTAGATAGCTTGTAGGAAAGCAAGCATATTGTGGAAAAAAATTTGTCTAATGCAGAGCACTTTTGTTCCCTACACAGGTATGAGTACATATTTTAGATAGCAGTGTGTTAATCTCATCATAAAATACCTTTCTGTTTCCTTTTAAAACCCAAATTATCTAAACCCTAGAAAATTTTTACTGCATTTGTCTATCTTTTTCATTTTCTCAATAATGATAGTGAAATATAAATAATATTCATAAGAAACTAGCTTATGGAAAGGACTCAAAATAGTTATCAAATTAACATTATAGCATACATTTTCTTATATGATGGGTATTTTTTACCTTGGTTGTAGGTTTCAGAAGAAGCTTTGCATCACAGCACTGAGGATGAAGAGTCTTTCCAGGGAATGGAGCCCTATCTTGTGCGGAGATTATCGTCCCGTAACATCCAGCTTCCGCCCCTGGCTTTCAGGCAGTTAGAACAGGCAGACTGGGATAAAAAGAATGATACCGAAAGTATCCCAAGGCCCACAACTCTTCCACTGAGGATTCCTCCTCTGATTGCCATTACATCTGCTGAGTCCAGCAGGTAAGGTCCAGCAATTCCTTCTTGATTTGGCATTTTCAGTGACAGGTGGAAGACAGTAGATGCTGCTTCTAGGACAGAAGTTTATTTCTTTTCTAAATCCCCTAAATAAGTGAAAAAGAAGAATAAAATATTAATATGTAAATTTGTGACTGACACTTGATAATACTTCTTGCAAACCTTTTGGTCATGTCCAGATTCAAACACTAAAAAACATTTTCTCTGAACATTACTAATACTTTATATTCACAAAGAAGACTTCTGGAGGCTTGAATAACCAATTTTTTCCTATTAAAATAAAGATAGGAGCCTTTTTATACACAGAACATTTCTTACATGATACAGTTGCAAAAGAAGTTTCAAGGAATCATGAGAGGATTTTACCTGCTCCTGTATATCTATGTTATTTGTAATGTCAACAGTTGAACATATTTGATTATAGTGATTTGTATTATAGTTTCTTCATATTACATGTGACTTCTTATATCATGCATGTTTTCTAGAGCAACCTTTCTTGTTCTTAAATGTTTCTGATACCATCCTATTTTCTGTTATTATTCAAAATGCAAAACGTTTAACATGGAAGTGTTACTTACAATGGTGAAGGCAGTGCAGCCATTTGGTAACCTGAGAATATATAAAGAAAAGGAAAGGTGAACATACTGAGAACTGAAATGCCTGACTTAAGAACTTTTGGACATATCTTCAGAGAGAATACTGTATTGAGAACAAGGTAGCTGTGAAAAGAATGTAGGACTTGTAGTAGATGAGAAAAAATGTAAGTATTCATTAGGATGCTATGGCAAAAAACATCTAATACTAAGTTTAAATTTAATTTCACCTCCTATATCTTATTTCCATGTGGATATCTTTATTTTTTGAATAAGTGAGACCAGTTCTTGAAAAATACTCCTAAAAACACTGACTATATCCATAAAAGCATGTAAACATTTAGATTGTTTACAAACGTAAATATTTGGAGAGAAAAATATGTCATTTAGTAAAGTTTTGAAGATAGATTGGTGTCTTGATTTTTTTGTTTTGCATCCATATGTCACAGATGGAGTCACACACTTCACTTGTAAGAGAGAAGTAGCAATATGTTTTTTGATATAAAATAGTGATTTAACAAACTTTGATATTAAATGCAATGATTGACCTTGAATCACTGGGAATGCCTAGGGCAACTGCTTTCCAATAATGCCAATTGTCACGAGCCCATTTTCTGAGAAGTTGGGACTCAGATTCGCTCCATGCCTCCTTAAATATTCAGTGGTACTACTTGCCATCCTGCCGACTATGCCAATTTGTTGTGGATGGAGTCACTCACCTCACTCGTAAGAAAGAAGTAGCAATATGTTTACTGATATAAAACAGCAATTTAACCAAGTTTGATAATAAATGCAACAGTGGTTTAGCAAGATTCAATGGCAAGGTTCACTTGATATTATTTACTGCATAGAGGACAGCATCAGACAAAACTGTCAGGGAGACCCTCCTGTTGAGTCATGAGGTTCAGAAAGGATCCTTTTGTGTTCCAAACTCCTTCTCAGAGGGGAGTTCAGGTGTGGCTGGATCCAGACTTAGTCCCGGACTTTGTCTACGGTTTATGTATAAAGGATTATATATTATATACTATATTAGCTAAGATTTCAAAGTTTCAGTGTTTTTACTCCCAATTCACTTATCAAGTATCTGACATGATAAGGAATCTCTCAACCTCGAGAAGTAACCTTGAGAGGCATCCCTACTCAAGGGGAGATCCTGGCATGCAGACCGCTGCCATGCAGGAGAGCTCAGCAGGCCCTGGGCTGTCCACTATTAATACAGTAAGGTAATTGACTTACAGTCATATTTACATGCTGAGTACAGATGTTAGTTTCTTCCAAATTTGGCTTGAGTTGGACATTGATCAGTACTGTGGTTAGATAGGCGCATTGCTCAAATTAGCACTTGGCTATTGTGTTGTTATCTGCTGCCCCCAAATCCACATGACCAGAAGACATCCATTATGGTTATCCAGTCGTGGTTAACACTAGAGCAGGGTTACGGGAAATACAGGTGAGGTTGAGGAGGGAGAGGGGTGTGGAGCACACCATCGCACTGTGGAGGCTGGAGAGAAGATTGGTCTGAGATACAGAAGTATAGGTGGAATGATTACAGTTCACATTCCTGGCCTTTCTAAATTTTTGGCTTTGAAACTTCAATAGCATTTGGGATGTCCTGTGTAAACTGGGTAATACACAAGAGGTACTTTGTGTTTTGTTAGCTTTAGTAACACTGACTGAGAAAAAAAAAAAAAGTATGCTCCTGATGTGGTAGAGGGTCAGAAAGCAGAATGAAAAACATTACTTCTGTCCTATGAAAAAGTCTAATTGATTACAGATTTCTGGAGACTGCATTGTTTTCTAGGCTGGTGTTGTGGTTTCAGGTCAGCTCAGCCGGTAACAAAGCACCATGCAGCCGCTCACTCACTCCCCACCACCTCCCCTGGCCACAGTGGGATGAGGAGAAAATATAAAGGCAGGCTCGTGGGTCGAGACAAGGACTGGGAGGCATCACTCCCCACTTATGGTCATGGGCAAAAGACAAGCTCAACTTGGGGAAGAAACAAAATCAATTTAATTTACTACAAATCAAATCAAAATCAAGGATATTAGGAAGGAAAACCCAACCTCAGAACACCTCCCCCCACCCCTCCTGCCTTCCCGGCTCAGCTCCACTCCCGGTTCTCTCTCCCTCCTGCCCCTGGTGGTGCAGGGGAACAGGGGATGGGGGTTGAGTCAGCT
>VYZV01004292.1:182056-195988 GCA_013401275.1 Pandion haliaetus | reverse complement strand
GGGGAGTTACAAACCTGCAACCGTGGTAGACACTATAGTGTGAACTTTGCCAGCAAATTTCTGTTTTATTTGGTAAAGCTGTCTACATGCTTTCAGCTCATGTAGATCTGTGTGTAGGGTTTTTAGAGGTTAATGAAAAACGGGCTATATAACAGAAACTGGATTGCGTTACTACCAGTGACTGCCATTCAATAATATTCTTAATATTCACGCATCCTTCTGGTTTTACTAATTTATCAGATACTGTTTGAATTTTAATTTCAGTAAACTTTTAAGGTGAGAGTTAGGATTTCCAAGAGAGAAAGGACAAAAACTGAAATATGAATACTAAAGTTGTCAAACGAGAAAAAAATGTAAAAAACAGAGGCATAATTTCACCACCTGCAGTAATAGTTTAAAAATTAGAGTAGTAATAGTTTAAAAATAGATTTAAAAATCCTAAAACCCTGAAACAATACCTAAGTATGAATGCATTAAGTATTTGTTCATTTGATGAACTTTATAACCATTTCTCTACATGACTTTTACGCCAAAATAATCAGATTTTTCAAAGGAGACGATTATCCAATTTGAGTCTAAATGAAAGTTAACAATCTCCATGTCTTGTTTTTATCTCACAGCTCAATGGTAAGTGCATTCTCCCTTACTCTTCCAAAACTAGGAAATGTGCTGCTCACAATTCCTTGAAATTCTTGAGATGCAGAGTCAGTCTCTTTGTTCTCAGCTCTTGTAGTCCTACATCCATTGTTTTGTAGCAAGTCATTGCTGTTCGTTTGTTTACACTTAAGTAGCGTAGTGGATTTCTAAACCTGTGGGGGTTTTTTGTTTTGGTTTTGTTTTGATTCTATTTTTTTGAATCCACGAGATTCAACCCCAGTGCAGCTTCTCTTTCTTTGCCAGGAAGCAGGTACCAGTACATCTCTCTGATGTACTGTTCCTTGTTTCTTTTTATTGCTGAGGACTAGCTTAGGAAGGTTAATTTCTTAAAATAAAGAAATTAATATGGTGACAAAGCCAAGGTTTGTGGTCTAAATGTATGTGTAAAAGCCTGTAGACATTAAACTAAACTAAATGGTATGTCCAGAGAAGTGACCACAGTGGAAGGCTCTAACCATTGTTCAGCAGTGTCTGATCTTTTCAGTGTTACAAATCCAAACACATGTCAAAGATGAACTGATGACTCAATAACCCAGGGAAAATTCTCACCAATTCTTTACTTCCCACATACATCCTAGCAAGGAGAGTCCTCTCCGTGCAAGCACTGATAGCCTGCCAGAGCCTGGTGCACCCAGCTTGGTGTCGGGCAGTAGCAGTGGATTGAGTCATGAGTTTACTACGTTGTCCAGCCACATCTAGTTGTGGATGCTTGTCAGTGAAAGTATTGCCAATCTTTTGGGCTGGAACTGTGCCAAAGCATATGAAAACAGGGATTGGACTGTAGGCTTGGCATGCGCATGAGGAAGGGGGATACTTACGTGATGGTTTTGGGTTTTTTAATACTGGTTCTTTGAGACTTAGCTTGAGTTTGTCAAATTAGGCGTGATGTAGAAGCCAAACCTCTTCTCTGCAAGCTCTGTAAATGTGTTTGCAACCACACATCAAGTGGATGCATTCAGAAATGGCCTTGAGGGGTTTGATGCTGCCAATCTAATATGTAAAGCTTTCCTGGATGTCAGCTTCCACTTTTTGCTCATTCCCTGTGGTTTTTACAGAGATTGGCGTCGAGGAGAAGCAAGAGATGATGAAAGACCTTTCCGACGAGGGGATGATCTGCCCAGACGAGGGGATGATCTGCCGCGACGTGGTGCTGCAGAAGAAAAGGAACGTCCTTCTATGGAATCAACGGAGGACAGGCCGCCTAGGCGTGGATTGGATGAGGACAGGCCACCCAGGCGTGCTTTGGATGATGACAGGCCACCTAGGCGTGCTTTGGATGATGATAGGCCACCCAGACGTGGTTTGGATGATGACAGGCCACCTAGGCGTGCTTTGGATGATGATAGGCCACCCAGACGTGGTTTGGATGATGACAGGCCACCTAGGCGTGCTTTGGATGATGATAGGCCACCCAGACGTGGTTTGGATGATGACAGGCCACCTAGGCGTGCTTTGGATGATGACAGGCCACCCAGGCGCGGCTTGGACGATGACAGAGGCAGTTGGCGGGCTGCAGATGACGACAGGGGTCCCAGGCGTGGGCTGGATGATGACAGGCCGCCCAGACGGGCTTTGGATGATGACAGGCCACCCAGGCGTGCGCTGGATGATGACCGGGGCAGCTGGCGTGCTGCAGATGACGACAGGGGTCCCAGGCGTGGGCTAGATGATGACAGAGGTCCCAGGCGCGGGATGGATGATGACAGGATGTCAAGACGTGATGATGACAGGGGACCATGGCGTAGCACAGATGATGACAGGCTCTCCAGACGAGATGATGACAGGGGTCCGTGGCGTAGTGGTGATGATTCAAGGCCAGGTCCTTGGAGACCGTTTGGTAAACCAGGTAAAATACAATAATCTTCCCTCCAAAGCATGTGTTAACCTAGTAGATAATGGATGTATTATACTTGGTGCCAGAGATGGGAGAATCAACTCTGAAAACATCTGGATTAATTTGGCTAATGTGGACACTCCTTTATTTAGTACAGTAAACCCTTTTGATTTGGTTAAATGTAATTAAAAAAAAAATGCAGCAGTGTCTCTTGCTTGCCTGGAAGATACGTAAGGGTCACATAGTAATGCTGGTAATTTACCTATGTGCAAAACCAAAATACACAAGTTGAACACTCTGATGCGAGAGAAACATTCTGACTAGATTAGCACACCTTGGTCTCTTTCCCTGCCCCCTCTGTATATCTGAAATTAAACTCCGTTGAAGGATTTTGATACATCATTCAAGTGGTCTGGTTTTGATAAGCCTTTTTTATGTGTACAAACATACTCCTGTTTTTACCATTCCTGTTTTACTTTTCTGTCCACCTTCCTTGAAACTCCTGCTTTGAGCAGGTCTTTGGACTAGATGACCTTCTGAGGTCCCTTACAATCTGAATTATCCTATTCTTGTATAGTTTATTTCTAGTCTTAAGTCTTGTTGATGGTGACTAGAACAACTGTTGCTGATTCTTTTCAGAACTGTTGATGGTGTTTAAATGTTAGGTATGATCTTAATTTCCTGGTTCTTTTTATTCAGTTGTGTATTCACAGGTGCCACATCAGTGTTTTTAGACACTAATTCTGTAATCCAGGCCTGTAGAAAAGTTACCATAAATCTCAAAACTCACACTCCAATAGCTTTCTCCTTTTTCTTATTCAAAGAAAAAGCAGGATGCATAATAAAGAACTCCCATTCATAAATAACTGAACAATATTGCAGGATGCACTGTGTAAGTAGATGGTAAACAATAGTCATATTTTAAAGTAGTGCTTTAAAAAGCAGTAAGTTCTTAAATAATTTGCTTGCCTAAAATCTCCTCACTTGCAGATTTTCACAAAGGAATCTCCTGTCTAAGCTTACCCCTTTACTTCCTCCTGCACTTGTTTTGCACAAGACCCTTGAGGAGTCTGTGGTTTCTGACTGAAAACTGTAGGGTGTAATCAACTCTGCTAAACTGTTACAGGCAGTCCTGATAGATGAGGTATATTACTGTCTTTATATTAAGCACTTTCTACAGTGATTTGTCTGTGGCTCCCACTCAATGTGCCCACTTTTACGAGCATTGTGAGTTGGATCCTCGGGGATCAAAACTTGAAGAACCAGTTTCTGTGAGGGAAGTAGAGGATTCTTTGTCTACAGTGAGATCAGAGGTCAGTCACAAATTCCTTTGACTGTGTTACTTACAGGGGGATGGAGAGAACGAGAAAAGGCTCGTGAGGACAGCTGGGGGCCTCCCCGAGACTCCAGACCTCCAGGAGACCGTGAATGGGATAGAGACAAAGATCGTGATGAAAATGAGAAAGACCGTGAATTTGACAGAGATAGAGATTTTGATCGAGATGATCGTTTCAGGCGTCCCAGGTTTGACTGCTCTGTTTAACAGAAACATTCTAGAAGTATTAAAAAAAAAAAAAGTGCCCTGCTGATAAAGAAATAAAGTGACATTGCTTAGTGAAAGGAACAGTGGTTGGTTTGTATGAAATTAAGCACTTCAAGGCAGTAAATGGATAGTGGCATTCTGGGGCCTTTTTGGTTTGTTATTTTTNTTTTTTTTTTTTTTTTTTTTTAAAAGCTGTTATGAAGAGAATTTCATGTTAGGCTCTGGAAAAACAGAACAGGTTTTGGAAGTATGTCAGTATGTTAAATAGAGGCCCACTGGGCCTGAAAATATCTGTGTTGTGATTTATTATTGCTTCTTTCCATAGCAAAGTTAAAATGTTAATGTGTAGTCTTATTTTGTGTTTTGAATGGCAAAAGGGATGATGCTGGCTGGAGAAGAGGACCGGCTGAGGAAACTTCTAGCTGGAGAGATTCAAGCCGTCGTGAAGAATGGGACAGAGGTGGTCGTGACATGAGAGATCGACGTACTGATGACAGAGATCCACCCCTCAGAAGAGGACCACCACTCAGATCTGACCGTGAAGAACGTATGTTTATTTTAGTGTTCCTAAAGGCTTACATTCATTATAGGGCCTTCATGTTACTCAGACAGTGCTAGGATGTGGTAAAATGGGAATAAGTTGTATTTTCAGCCACGTAAACTCCCTTTGCAGAAGCAAAGTAGTAGAAAAAAGCTTTAGCGTAATTGAGAATTCTTCCTTGAATCTTAACTTCTTTTAGTTGTAAAATTCTTGTACTTAAATTATCAAGATAGACGTCCCAGAAAGTAATTTCTGGCTCATTTCATAAAACCAATAAAATGCGAGGGTAATATTTCCAAACAAGGCCGTATGGGTTTCACACTATTAATGGTACTAATTTTTATGACTACCCTATTTTAATTACATACATTAACCTGTTTTAATTATGTACATTTATTAAGCCTTTGCCGTGTTCTAAAAACACAGTAACAGCAAACACATTTAGCCTGAGATACCATGTCTTCCAATTCTGGTGTTCTCATGTTCAAAATCTCATTTGGTCTCTGCCCCAAGTGTGGGTGCTCCCTGAACATAGTGCTGTCAGGCAGCTGGTCTCGGAGAGCAGACTGGAACAGAACGCAGCATGTCACATGGGACTTCCGATGGCAGAAACACTGAGGGTTCTCAATGTGGAGACTTTTAAAAAAATTATTTATTTAATGTATCAAGAAGTTTTGGTATTTGACTGTCTGATTTGGTATTTGACACAGGTTTGTTCACAGATAGCTGGGGTAGAATTCTTAACATCCTTTTGGTGGAAATGAACAATTCTTCATATAGTAAAGGGTAGTGAATGCTGTTACTGGTAGAGTTGTGTAATCCAGTGCCGTTTATGCCTCTGATTTCAGTAGACTGAAGAGTAATTTGCTGTCTTTTAAGACAGTGAACACCTAAACATTTTCCACAAGTGTTTTTAAGTTAGGATATTTCTTTTTTCAGGGTTCAGTCATTTCTTAGGAGATGCTTTTGTGCTTTTAATTCTGATAATAATATAAGAATATATTTTTACATCATAAAACCACATACATCAATAAAACATTCTTATTGCAGTTATTGTGTTTTTTAAAGATGACACTTGGGTTGCTTACAACAGTCCTGAATCTGAAAAGAGGCTTGAGTAGTTCCTGTCCATTACTTCACTGTAGAATTGGACTGTGCATTTGGCTGTCATCGTCATCTTACCTCTTGGCAAGATGGAGAATCAGTAAATCAGACTGTTTGTGCTGGGCATATTTGTTTAAACTCTTGCAGGCTGCTTGGTGGAGCATGACAAAGATTGTTTCATTGTCTTTCTCTATTTGTAGCAAGCTCATGGCGGCGTGCTGATGATAGGAGAGAAGAACGTGGAGAAGAACGTGAAACAGTTCGGCGATCAGCTCCTGCTCCTGCTGCTCCTCCAGCTTCTGCTCCCCCACCAGCATCAAAAGATCGAGAGAGAGATGGGGAGAAGGAGAAAGGTTCCTGGAAAACAGAAAAGGAGCGTGAGCCCCTTCGCCGTACTAAAAATGAGACAGATGAAGAGGGGTGGACCACTGTACGACGTTAAGTGAAAATCACAGAGTTTAACCAATGTTTTAGCTTTGATTTGATCGAATCCATGGATTATATTTGTGCTTATAAACATTCTGAATTGGAATTCTTTAACAAATGTTTTGAGGTAATGTGAAAGCATGAGCTTGAATTACTTACTCATATAGATTGATCATGCACAAAACTCACAGCAGAAGGTTGGAAATTGAAAGCCAGTTTTTGAAATTTGAAATGATGCTTATTTCATGGATCATTTGTTGCTAAAATAAAAAGAAGCAAGCCCAACAGCTGTCTTGAGTGATGCTTCTATCTTGCACCAAAACAAGCTGACCTTTCTATTTTTAGTCTTTCTTAATTTGGAATGGGGTATTATCGTTGCAGAACATGCATTTGAAAACACCTCTGTTCACACAGTGGAATTACTGAAAAAGCAGAGCTAATCAATTTCCATAATTAGCCAAAAAAATAGAAAAAAATATAAAAGCCCTCTTTTACATAGGTATCTTTGAGGGCAGGCGGTTTGAGAGACGTATTTTATCACTATCTAAATTCAGTAAGTTGTTTAAATTTGAATTAAATACAATAAACATTATGAGCATTAGCTACACTGGGATATTTTCTGTAGATTTACTTGAATACATAACTCCTATGACGCCATTTTGCAGTCATTGTTCCAGTAATGTATACTGCTGCAGTGTACAACCACAAAACTTCAAGCTTTTACAGTTTAAGTGTTTTGGTAAGCATATGGCTATGTATTTTCTGTTGCCAATACCACAACTGCTTTTTCCATTACTGGATAATTCATGCCTTTCAAGGATTTATAAATATTGTCATATTTAAAATGTGTGGTTTTGGAGAAATTGTTGAATTTTCCCCCAATTCTTTGTCTTCAGGGTCAATTCTTTCCCTTTCCAAAAAAGTGATTTGTAGTAATGGCGGTGTTGACTTCAATTTTAGGGTGTAGTAACAACAATTAATGATCTGGTCATGGTGAAGCCAACACAGAACTTGCTGCTGTGTGTTTCTTCAATGATAAATAAACAACTTAAGGAATTAGCTGCTACAGTGTCTTGACTTTTTACTAACTTCCTGCAATGTATGTTAATGTGGAACAGCTGTTGAACAACTCTTTTCTGTATGCATACCTGTTTCTGTACCTGCTGAAGTAGAATGTGAGAACACCTGGGACAGTTTCTTCCTGAGAAACCTGGTTTAATTTTAACAGGTGCGAACAAAAGTTGTAATACTCCTCTTGTCCTTTTCCTGCCCTCTTCCAAGTTATCCGGGACCAGTAGGTCTCTCAGGAAAAACTTGCTCTCGGAGTCGTCTTCTGAGGGCCAGATTTTTGTGCCTCGGGAGCCTGTCATCTCATTGCTTGCTGAGTCACAGAATTCCTTCAGCGCAGTAGTGTTTTCTGAGGCTTTTTTTGGCTACGTTTTTTGGTCATCATACAGTCCTACAAAGGATGGAACTAGAGAACGGCAGCTATCCAGTAACATAGAGCGCTTACTGGATTTGGTGTAATGGGTGCTGCTGCTGTCCGGCTGCCTCTTGCTGTCCTTACATTCTGTGTTGTAGGATCACAGGATTATTCCTGTTAAAAGGGACTCCAGGAGCTTGCTTCACCTCTGGCTGTGAAATGATTGTGTTACTTGGAACCATGTTTCTCCAGTGTGGTTCTGAAAACTTCCAAGGATGTAGACTGTACAACTTTTCAGGGCAACCTCTTCCACTGCTTGACTGCTCCCACGCCAAAATTCATAGAATCATAGAACAGTTTGGGTTGGAAGGGACCTTTTAAAGGTCATCAAGTCCAACCCCCCTGCAATGAGCAGGGACATCTTCAGCTAGCTCAGGTTGCTCAGAGCCCTCTCCAACCTGACCTTGAATGTTTCCAGGGATGGGGCATCTACCACCTCTCTGGGCAACCTGGGCCAGTGCTTCACCACCCTCATGGTAAAAAATTTCTTCTTTATATCTAGTCTGGGTCTACCCTCCTTCAGTTCAAAACCATTACTCCTTGTCCTATTGCTACAGACCCTACTACTCTCCCCATAAGCCCCCTTTTAAGTATTGAAAGGCCACAATTGGGTCTCCCCAGAGCCTTCTCTTCTCCAGGCTGAACAACCCCAACTCTTTCAGCCTGTCTGCACAGGAGAGGTGTTCCAGCCCTCTGATCATTTTTGTGGCCCTCAAAAAGCTTAACTCTCTCTCTTTTCAGCTTCTACCCAGTGTCTCTCAGTCTCCTGCCTGTGTGCTGCTGTGAGAAGTCTGAATTTTCCCAGTAACTTCCTGGTAGGCACTGGCTGGCTGCTGTTAGGTCTCCCCAAAGGCTGAACAAGCCCTGTTCCCTCAGCGTTTCTTCCCAGGCATATGCTCCAGCCCCTGACTGTTGTGGTGGTTCTCTGCTGAACTTACTCAAATTCAGCCATGTCCTCCTTGTATGGTGTGCAACGGGACCCCAAACTGCAAGCAGTAGTCAAGCTGAGGTCTGCTGAGGGGATGCTCTGCTCATCTGCAGGCTGTGGTCCTGCTTGAAACGGCTGGAGATCTGCTGGCTCATGCTCAGCTTTTTGCGTGCCAGGGCCCCGGAGGCATTTGAGCCACCCCTCAGCCTATCACTACATGGGCTTCTTGGCAGTGCAGGACTCTGCTCTTGTTGAATTTCATCAAGCTCCTGCCCAGCCTGTCTCAGTCCCTCCAGATGGCAGCCCTGCCCTGAGTGTATTGGCTGGTCCTTCTGCTTCGGGGTCATCCACAAACCTGCTGACAGGGCACCCCGCTGCTGCCTCCAGGTCCTTGCGAAAGATGTCAGGCCAGGTCACAGGACAGACTCAAGTCATACCCTGCTCCAGGGGCAGTCCAGTCCATTGACCATGATGCTGAGCCTGAACATCCAACCATTTTTTCTGCCCACCTTGTTACCATCTAGGCTGTAACATCCTAACTTGGGTACAAGAATATTGTGTGAGGCAGCGTTGAAAGCCTCACTAAAGCCGAGATGAAGAACATCTGCTGTTCCTTCCCTTGTCCACAAAGTTACTGTGTTGTAGAAGGCAGGATTTACTCTCAGTAAATCCATGCTGACTGTTCCCAGTCACCTTCTCCTGCATGTGCCCAAAAACATTCTCTGAAATTACCTCCTCCATGATTTCCCCAGGGACTGAAGTGACACCATGTGGCCCGCAGTTTCTCAGATGGTCCTTCTGGCCTCTTTTGAAGATGGGTGCAACATTTGCCTTTCTCCAGTCATCAGGGAAACGTAAAGAGTGATAATCCCTCCAGTTACATATTTTTAATTTTATCCAAACAAAGCCATTTTTACATGGGGATAAATGTTAGTGATCATTGCAGCAGCTAAGGCTCCGTTCCCAAATCTGTGTTCTTAACTTCCATTATTTGAGATTGTGATAAAGTTGCCAACGCATGTAAAATTCTGAGGACTGGGCAGCTTGAGAAAAGATCTGCAAGATATGAGCTTTACAGACATGCCAGTCTGTTTATTTTACTCCTTGATCATTTTAGACGGAATTCTAACTACAGCGATCAAAACCCACTACTGACCAAATCCAACAGCTAAAACCTCCATCTACTGCCATAACTATACAGTAGCACAAAGTCTGGTTACCTGAAAATGTTGATGAAGTCAAATGAATTCTCTGTCAGGCATGGCTGTGTTTGATCGATTCATTTTCAATTAAACATCGAAAATTTTCAGTGAACCTTAGAAGAATACAAACTGTCACATGCTATCTTTAGAAGGCAGAACTTAAGGCTGCTGCTGGATAAATGGATAAAAATGTTGCTTGATTAGAACACATCTCCAAGAGCAGAGCAAGGCAGGTGATCAGGTATGAACAGGTCCCTTTTCTTTCCTGCTCCAGGAGGAGCCCAGTGACTGACCCCCAGCTGGTGGGCAGGGCTGAGGACCATCAGGGTGCTCAGCAGAAGTAGGGTATAGACATTTTAATTATATTTTCTCTAAAGTGCCTTTGTTCTAAAAAATAAAATCACTATTTGATGAGAACTGGCAGACCAGGGCAGGGGCAACAGATGAAGTGGTGCCACTCCAGTCTGGGCACAGCCACGACTGCATCTCCCGAGACATCCTGACCTTGGTTAGATGGGCCTCGGTGCGCGCAGGAGCAGGAGCACACTGGGGAGCTATGGTGCCACTGGGCTGGTGGACAGCCAGGAGGCAATCTCAAAGAGGAAGAGTACTGGAACTCTAGTCTTGCTGTAAATTACATGTATCTTTGTTGTTTTAATATCCCTGGGCTGCAGTCATTGACAGCAGCTGCTACATGTAAGCAAGTTTTCCTTCTGCAACTAAAACGTACTGTTAAATTGTGTAAGCGTACAAAGTGAAGGCGTTAGGTCAGTGAAACGTAAGATTCAAAATTTACCTGTTACTCAGGCACTAGTACCCATGCTGTGTGGTTTACTACAGAATTGCAAGAAGCAGGCATGTGACTGGCATAACAAGAACACCCAATTCTTCCTATTTTGCCATGGCAGGACCGGCTAGAACTGAAGTGCTCTACAGTCTGTGTGGTCCTCCTCTTCAAAGCAATTATTACTGCATTTAATTATGGTAGGCTGGAGATTCTATAAGCTATTCCACTGCTAATGAAAATCTCCCTTGCTGCAATTCAGGCTTTGTTAGTCCTTTCACTCTTGGGCAGGAGGACAATCTACTGGCTTTGCTACATCTTTTTCTGTATTCAGCGCATCACTTCTGTCTTGCCCAGACAACAGGCATATTAGAAGTAATTATCTTCCTCCCCATGTGACTGTTAGCAAACTATCTCCATTATATATTAACCTATCTATTTGGTGGGTCAAACTGGCACATCTATGGGAAGGAAAGACATTTTATAACCGTCATGGTTTAGCCCTACAGCAAAGCAGCTACCTGAGGCACCCTGGTCAGCAGACTGAGAGCAAACTCTGTCCAAATAGGACTTCCACTAAAGATGAGTCCACACTTAACCTCACTTCAGTTGGACCAAGTTATCTATGCATCTAAAAGTAGGTTTTAATTAGAAGTAGCTTGCTTTTTGCCAACACTAGCATCAACTGAGGATAATTATAGACTATCCAATACTGTGTTCACTCCTCTTACCAGAATATCACTATGGTAAAGATTCCATCACTTACATGCTTAGGAATATTTCCCCATAATAAAGTAATTCTCTGAAGAGAAAGTATTTGGTTTAAACAAGTGGCCATAATAGTTTGACTTGCAGATGCCTGTAGAACAAATGAAAATAATATCTGGCTTTTCTTAGACCTCTTACATGCAGCATACAACAGCTCCAACCTGGGCTGCTTTCAGATTAAGCTATTTGCTGTTCTGAGGACCTAAATTACTAATGTAAATGGTTTCCAGCATTTAAGCAAAGTAACACTATAAGCACTATCTATTGTAATCAGCTTTTCAGAATGACCAAGAAGAAGCTTGTTTCAGCTCATTCAGTGCCACAAGGAGTGTGCTGGTGCACAGGAAATGGCCGCAGTTTACTTAAAAAAACCTGAAATGTCCTTAAAGGTTCAGTCTTTGTAGACACTGACTTGTAAAACTTTAAAGGGCAAAGCGTCCTTTTGAATGATCGTGTAACTGAAGAGCCTTGCTTTCAGGCTGCCTTGTGCTGATGCTGAATCTTGTCCTCTCCTCTCTGGAATACTTTGGGTTCCCCCCCACGATCTTTTGAAGCTGTTACTCTACCGCCTTACCAGTTACGGCTTTGATCAGATGCCTGATGCCACATAGGAGCTACGACAGACAGCTCTCGGCCTTTCCACAGGAAGGCTGCCCCAGTACGCGGGTAGGACGAGAGAAGAACCAGGAGTGATAGGCAGCAGCAGAGGCCGTCGATATAACAGTTTTCGTCTTACGCAGGCAGAGGGAAGAAACAGGCGCTGCAAAAGGCCAGCGCCATCCAAGGCAGGGCATCTTCTGGTGTGGTGATGAACTTGCAGGCGTTGCAATAGGGCTGTTGTTACACAGTAGCTTAATGTACAGACCAGAGAGGAGGGGTGGGTACATTGGGAACTCTGCGAGGGCGACCTCGGATCCAGCCGGGACAGAATTACCCCTCAGAAAACACCTGAGACAGATTTTCGTAGATCTTCCTTGCTTTCGTGTCCAGTAACAGTCAACTGCATTAAAATGCACATACTGATCTTCAAACTTCCCACAAGGAGTTAACAAAAGTACAGAAGAAAACTCTTCCCATAGCACCACACTTGAGCTTGAATCTAAGGTGTGGTGGATACAGATACAACCTGTGTGGACGAGGCATCACAAAACCAAACTCGTCTAGCAGCTTTGAAGAGCCCGTGATGCAAGCCCCGCAGAATGACAGACAACACACAACGAGTATTTAGCACCAGGAGAGGGTAGTCCCAGCCACTACCAAGTACTGCCCCATTGCATTTGGTATTAGCCCTGACACCACCTTTGGAGCCATTTGGTGAAGGTTTAAGAGAACACTTCCACACAAAATCAGTTTCCCCCTCCTAATTGCTGCAGCTGGGCGTCAACAGCAGTGATGAAATACGAACCCTGGGCCCTCCTGCCAGCCCACCCTGCACATTTTGACTCCATTCTCCACTGTCCGGCTCTGCCCAGCTCCCGCCCTCACCTACCACCCTGTTGAGCAGCATATCAAAAGGAATCCAAGCAAGCGTGCATCACCCCTCACCTTCCCAGCTCCCTTTTTCAGTCAGGACCCTTCTCCTTTCTCATCCTCCTGGTGATGCCCCAGCAGTTCCCGCACAAGGCTCTCCTCATCTCCCTGCTTTTGGCAGGACCGACCAAGCACCCCTCCGTGTCCCAGGTGTCGGTAAAGCCACCTACAGCATAAGCCTCTTGAACTTGGGCACCCGCCTTTCGGCTCTGGAGGACTCCTAAGCAAACTACGAACCTGCTGCTGTTCCTTGTCCTGCCTCTGAGTCACGATAAAAGCAATTTCCGATCTCCTGAGGATTAGAAGCAGCGCAGCCCTGATACTCGGTACCAAGGAACTGCCATTACCTAGGGTCCAGGTCTTCAGCATCATTTTGTATAGTCTATGTAGTGTTAAGGATATTCGTTAAGCGCGTGGGTAAATCCCTCCCACCTTGCAAGGAGTTAAAGCCGCGTTCTCTCAACTCTTGCAAATATGTCACCTCCCCTTCCACTGTTCTGCTACGGTCACGCTTTCTACTTTGTCCAGGTCTCTTCTCTCTAAAGGCTTCCCATCACCTCCCCGTTACCCACCACAAGCACCAGCTGCATCAAAGCTTATTCTCTGCCATACCTCCTGCCTTTCCTTCAGCCGAGGGCTCAGTTTGCACCTCGGCCCAGAGCCATTACATTTTTGAACAGGCAACTTTGACGCTTTCTCCTCTCAGACCTTCCCTAAAGCCGCGTATCAGACACAGGGACCTGCGAGACCAGCGCCGTCCGTGCTCACTAGTGGAACGGTTCACGAGTGACCGTGGGGCACGGCACTGCTCTCCTATCCTGCCAGGTAGGACGCTGCGATTTTGGGGAGGAGATGTTGATCACCGAGCGAGTAACCCAGCGCAGGTTTGATCACAACTTGCTTCCCGGTTTTAAGATCGGCCGAGAAAATTGCTCGGATGTTTAAGGGCTGAAACGCGGAG
This sequence comes from Pandion haliaetus, assembly GCA_013401275.1. NCBI lineage: Eukaryota > Metazoa > Chordata > Aves > Accipitriformes > Pandionidae > Pandion > Pandion haliaetus. The sequence continues at coordinate 182,227 of VYZV01004292.1, read as the reverse complement.
CGTTCTACCCCAATTAAACACGCTGCTGTTAACAGGCAAGACGGCAGCTCTCCCCCCCGGTCCCCGCCGTCTTCCCCCCCGCCTCGGCGTGGGGAGAACGGGACGCCAGAGCCGGGCCGGCGGCAGAAGGCGGCGCTGCCCCGCTGCAAGCGCCCGGGACCCCCCCTCCCC